>PVIA01000047.1:509787-528078 GCA_004024845.1 Tonatia bakeri
CTCCCCCTCCACTTCCTGCTCTCCACCCTCAGCCAGCTGCCCCAACCTCTGAGGAAGCCAAAGTTAGAGGCTTCAGAAGTCTTGCCTCCTGCCAGCCTGGCGCCCTGTCATGGGGGTGGCCTGCCCTCCCTGACACTCAGGCCTAGCCAGCTTCAGTTCGGGAAGACGGGACAGTTCTAATCTGGGTGGTGGAGAGAGTAGCGCAACCAAGTGAATGCGCTGAATGCACTGAATGGACACTAACAAAATGGTGAAAATGTTAAATTTTATGTTGTGTGTGTTTTACCACAATTTTTAAAAAGAAATAGTTTTTACTCAGCCATAAGAAAAGAGGAAAGACTGCCATTTGCAGCAACATGGATGGACCTTGGGAATATGACACTAGGCAAAGTCAGCTACCGTATGATTTCTCTCACATGTGGGATATAAACCCAAAACTCGCAGACACAGACAGACAGCAGCATGGTGGTTACCAGAGGGAAGGGAGTGGGGGTGGTAAAGGGGGCCAGTTATTTGGTGATGGAAGACGATTTGACTTTGAGGGGTGGGCACACAATGCCACATACAGATCGTGTGTCATAAAAATGTACACCTGAAACCTATATGACCCTAGGAACTAATGTCACCCCAACAGATTTCATTTAAAAAATAAAGAGAGAAAAAGGAATAGTTTTGGGGGGTTGTTTTTTTTTAATAAAAGAATGAGAAAGGAGTGGTCTCCCCCCAGGTGGGAGAGAAAAGTCTAGACAAAGACTAGGTGTGCAAAAGCACAGAGGTGCAAAAGCAGAAGGAACAGCCAAGGCATCCCCAGCACATAAGACACGGAGGCACAGGGAGCCACAGTGGGTTGGAAAAGGTCCCAAATGCCCTGCTGTGGAGTTCGCAGGCCACCCTGTGGGCTCTGGGGAACGACAGGGTCACAGCTTGGCCTGGAACAATCACACTGGGCGGGGTCTGGGGAGAACAGACAGACAGAAGGCGGAGGAGGTGTATAAAGAGCAGCGCCAGGTCCAGACACACATCAAGAGGGAAGCTGCTTTCCAGCCCAGCCCAGCTCCCTGCCTGTGGTCACCACCCCAGGGCTGCGGTGAGAGTGACTCAAGCCATTTGCCTCACCGGGCCACCAGCTGATGGCGGGCTGGATTCCCCTGAAAATGAAACCAGGACCAGATGTGTGGGTGGGGCCCCCGTGGGAGAAGCAGCTCTCTGCTCTGTGGTTGTCCCTGTGAGGTGCTGTCTGTCTGGACGACACCTGAGCCGTGATGAGGGGGCCTGTATTCCTGCAGGCCCGCCCTGGGGTTTCCACCAACTCACAGGAAGACAAGTTCAACTGCTCCAATATGCAAATGGACCTGAGGAGTGGGAGGGGGCCTCTGCGAAGCCTTTGAATCAAGTCGGCGTGGGAAATCCCAACTCTGCAACTCATGAACTGTGACCGCGGGCTGCGCTGCGTCTCTCTACGGGTCTCCGGTGGCTCATCTGTGAAATGAAGGAGTTAGACCTATAACTCCGTTGTTGGGCCCCTAACATTAAGAAGGGCAGGACATTACCAGGGGGGCAGAAAGAACCACCTCAAAGGAGGAGAGGAAACAGGGCCCAGGGCTCACACAGAACTGAGGACGTTTAGTCATTCGACACTCCAGCACACCCACACACAAAGGGGGCACAATGCTCGCTGCTCTTCCCCTTGAACTCTTTGGTCTACGTTGAGTCTAGCTCTGCCAACCTTCGGTGAGTGCCCCCTCTATGACCTCGCTTCTCTCTTTCCCTCTCTCTAGTTCCCTTGTCTGTCCCCCTTAAGTTTTCTTCCTCTTATGAGTGGGGGGAGCAATACAGGGAGCTTGGCATCCTATAGATGGAAGGAGAAAAACAAAGGCAAGTCCTCCCCATCTAACTGTAACTGGAAAAGACACTGGCGTCCGGGCTGCCTGTCACTACCAAACCCAATAAGCAATGGCAGCAATTGACTCATTATGGGTGCTTTATTTAGATGGCCGGTGATCCGAGAAGATGGTAGGTTCATACCCTGACAGACCATCTTGTCTTTTCTTTCCAGGCCAGACTTTTTTATAATGGGGGACAAACAAGGTGCAGTGAGGGCTTTGAGATTCAGAAGCTGCAACATTTCTGTCCTGGGCAGTTAGCTGTTCCCAGGGGAGGGTGGTATCTGTCTCTCCCTGGAACACAAAGGCCCAGATGCCTCCAACATGTCCTCAGGTGGTAATCTCTAGTAGTGCCCCAGGAGGTCAGCTGTTTCCCCAGGAACCAGGACAGGCCTTATCTATAGTTTCTGAAACAAAAGCTTTAATATACACATTATTTGCTAGACTTATAACTTTTTACCATACGCTAAAATTTTCAAAGTCTTGAGTCCCCTATCATAACCACAGGGCAAAAATCATCTACAACATAGACCTATGAGTAAAATCAGCTGGCTCCTTGCTAAAATTGGTGTGTCATTCTACTCAAACACCACTTGGTCTTTCCAAAGGAAGGAAGCCGTGTGTGTGTGTGTGTGTGTGTGTGTGTGTGTGTGTGTGTCTCCACAAAGAAGAATCTGTTAGAAACTGGATTGTCAAGAGTCAATTTGACAAATGATCGACTCGCTGCCTTGCTGAGAAAGCTCTTCTCATGACATTGTAGCCTCACCACACGATAGCAAAGCCGTTCACACCTCGTTGGGTGGGCTGGTTCCAAGACAGGGAAGGGTCTCCCAGTCGACAACTGACTCCCAGGATTTCCCAGGGAGGGCATCTGCACTCCAGCCAGCTGGAAGGGAAGGAGCACATGGATTAGCCGGTGTTGGAGGTGAATACCACCGCCATTCACGTTCTGTGGCCTGGCTCTAAGTCTCCCGTCTGCCTGTAAAAGGGGCTGGAATGTAGTCCCTGCACCAGCAGCCTCTCCCCGGTGACAGCTCTGGGGAGTGACAAGCCCTGCCAAGGAAGCACTTGACTTCAGGTGGCAGCCAGCCTTCTCTGCCACGCGTGTGTTTGAGGTACCACACTCTTCCCCAATGCTCCATCCCCGTGGACAGGCGTGGGCCTTCACTCACACACGCTGTCCCCTCTACTCCGACAGACACACGTTGTGTCACTGCGCCTGCCCCAAACACGGACTTTTCCTCCACCACGGCTCGCACGTGGCCTCCTGCTCGGCCCCAGCCTGTGTTTCCACCCCGCCTCTGCGTCTGCCCTGGTGTCGCCCTCGGCCCTGCTGTTTCACGAATGGGCTTCCCCTTCAACACAGACCCTGTTGACTCTGTTTTTGAAGGGCTGGGCCCCAACCGCCTTGGATAGGAAGGCCGGAGAGCTCTAGGAGACACATACTGGAGGCAGAAAGCTCAGCCAAAGAGACTGAGTGACTACAGAGAGAGGCCACACTTTGAGTTCTTTGTGGTAGCAGAAGAAGAGGGAGCCTCTGCGTTTTCAAACTAGGAAAGCTGTCCTGGTCCCTCTTTGCCTTCACCATAGAAACCTCCCGAAACAGACCATTCAAATTTGGAACCAGAAAAAGAAGGTGGGGACTTCTGCTTAGAGCCAAGATGGAGTAAGAGGGACTGATTTACCCTCCTGCCTGAGACAACTACAGTAGTGGAAGGAAGGAAGGAAGGAAGGAAGGAAGGAAGGAAGGAAGGAAGGAAGGGAGGGAGGGAGGGAGGGAGGGAGGGAGGGAGGAAGACATGTGTAGTGACACATGTCTTGTAAAGCCTGAGAGACCAGAAGCAAAGGAGGTGGAACTGGAAGCGGGTCCCACTGTCTGCCGTGACGAAAGCCAGTACTCGAGAGGCAGGTGCTGATGTGAAGGGAAGTGGCTTATTTTCAGATGCCGGCCACCTGGAAGCTGGGAGACTCTTGTCACAAAGCCCATCTCCACCTCTCAGTGGAGGCAGAGGGGTTTTTAAGGAGGGGGAGGGGAACAGAATGGAAAGACTGAGGAAGGGCGTTGAAAAGTGCCCTACACACAGACGAGCACCGTCCATTCCGACAAGGCCAGCGAGGGTCCGCTGTGCATCACCCTGGTTCAGTCATGCCAGTTCCCTGTCATCCCAGCTTCCTGTCATCTGGCTCCATGGGCGAAGTCAGCACATCTCCTGGAGCTGGGATGCCTGGAGGTTGGGTCTGCATCTTTTGAAGTTAGTTCCCAGGAATCTTACACACACATGCTGTTCATGTACAAGCTATGTATTAGTCAGAGTCCGCACTTGCAGCAACACTGTCAAAAGAATTGTGGGGTGAGTTACAATTTCCCATCGTTAAAATTTTCCACTGGTACAAGGTAAGCCCTATGATTGCCCCAACTTACTACTTTCTCAGAGTTCGCTGGCCATGGCCCATGAGGGAGAACTGAGGCAGAGCCTGGCAGACTCCTGAGCTGAAGCGGCGGATCTGAGGGTCCAGTGGGACCAGAACACCCAGAGTTCATAACATCAACCACCTGAGAGGAGAGCTCTGGACAGAGAAAAACTCAGAAGTCTGCTCGGGACCCTGGGCACCCACCAACCACATCACGTATGAAGGAACTACCCGAGGCGGAAGGAAGGCATTGCCCGAAAGGCTGAGAGGATGCAGGGCCGAGTGCGCACACGGGGCGGCGAGCAGCACCCACAGCCACCGGTCAGACTGGGGAAAGTCCTGACTCAGGGGGCTCGGGGCGCAGACCCGGGAAGGTCTTGCCTCAGCACTGAGGGATAGCTGCCCTGCTCCAGGCCCACCTGGCAAATCACAAAAGGGGGGCATGACAGAACCACACTCTTTCCAAGTATCTTCAGAACAAAATGCAAGACACAGACACATGAGAATCCAAAATACCCAACACCGACAAGCTGAAATTCACAATGTCAGATACCAAATCCACAGCAGGCACTCAAAAAAAAAAAATCGGAAAAACTTGACCCATAATGAGGCCAATCAACAAAACCAACTCAGAACGAACACAGGTGTTAGACTCAGAGGAGAAGGGCCACAATCAGTTATCGTGACTGTACTCCCGGTGTTCAGGCAGGGAGACGAGGAGAACACACGGAAGGCCCAGATCAGACTTCCAGAGATGAAAGCTACACTGCCGGAGAAGAAAAACACACTGATCGGGTTAATGGTAGCTTAGAGAGTGCAGAAAAAAGAAAAAAGATTCTTGAACTTGAAGGCGTGGCAATAGAATCTATGCAAACTGAAACATACAGAGAAAAAAGAACTTTTAAAAAGAAAAATAAAATAAAGATGGACCGGCTTCGCTTGAACATGCACTCTTGCAAACTTCCCTTTTAGACCCTCTGAGGCCGGTGGGTCACCGCTAAGGGTGGCTCTGTCCTCCTAGTGGGGGTCTTCCTTAAAAAGGTTTTGGGGGGGGTGTTTTATATGTTTTATGTTTTGTTAAAATGAAATAAATATGTGGATATAAGTACACATATCATGAATTTACAGCTCACTTATTTTCAAAAACATTTATTAAAACTTTTCATTTCAGAATGTTATGTTTGCAGAAAAGGAGATGGTGCGGAGGTTTCCTGTGCACCTGCACCCAGTTCTGCCGCATCGTGGCCTCTTACGTGACTGTGGTGTGTTTGTCCAAAATGAATGGGTACACGGCTGTTAATGACACTGCCAGCCTGATTCGGATTTTGCCAGTTTTTCCATTAATGTCCATCCGTTCCAGAATCCAATCTAAATATCAAGTTGTATCTATTCCTTGAAGGTTTAAAGGTGAAACTATGAACCCAAAAGTTGCTGATGAGGAGTCCACAGTCAGCGGTGATGAACAGTGTGCCCATGTGGTGGTGCTGCCGCTCTCTGCACACAACGCACACCTGCCGGGTCAGGCACCCACCAGAGCTCTCAGTGGAGACCCCCTGATGCACGTTTTCGGAGCAGCGTGAGCACGCAGGGAAAATGAAAAACAACGTGCATGAAAGGTAAAACCACCAACAAAATAGAGCTGGAGCACTGTATGCTGTGTGAAGCAGAAGCATAGACCAAGAATTTAAAATAAATGTGATAAATATTTGCTTTATGAAATAGGGACAACAAATTAATTCTAAAAACCTTGCGGAAATGCATTAGATCAGAAAACTGATGGGGCAGAGTCAGCTGAAGACTGTATTAGTGAACTAAAAGATCAGGTTGAGGAAGTCTCCCAGAAGGCAACAGGAAAAAAAAATTCCTAAGAAATAGATTAAAAGTAGAGTTTTTTAACATCTGAATAATAGAAGTTCTAACAAGAGAGAAGAAAACAAAAACAGAAAGGAGAAAATATTTGGACAACTAAATGGACATTAAATTTTTAGAATTAAAAATAATTCTGAATAATTTGACATGGTCCACCTGCTAGAAACTAAACCCAGGTCTAAATCATTTCCTAAACACGAATAATGCACCAAATACTTTTTTTTTAAGCCTCAGACTGCAAGCAGTGACTTCGGTTGCTCTCACTATAGTGTTTTTTATACATGAAGAAACATCAAACTGGGTTTTGATTTCTTATGCTTCCTCTATAATTGATAGGGAGACCCTCTTTTAAAGAAACTTGTGAACTATGCCTTCTCGGAGCAGTGAGCAGGATATTCTGGACTGAAAGCCTGAAGAAAAGAGTGGGAGTGGACATCTCTTCCGAAAGGCATTGCCTAACATCCTCCACTTTTTTGTCCTCCCACAGAGACGGTAACTGACTGTATTAAAATCAGCATCACGGCTAGGGCTGAATGATGTCTCCCTGTCCTCAGGGTGGGCTCTATTACCATCTGATGGGGGTGTTTATAAAAAGAGATTGGGTTGCAGAACAGCAGAGAGAAGATGGTGAAGGCAGAGGGACGATCCTGTGAGGACACGGGGAGAAGGCAGCTCTCTGCAGACCAAGGAGAGAAGCCTCAGAAGAAACCAAACCTACCAACACTTTGACCTTGGACTTCCAGCCTCCAGAATTATGAGAAAAACAATACATTTCTGTTGTTTAAGCCACCTAGTCTGTGCCACATTTTTATGGTAGCCCAAGCTACTACAATGGCATAAAGTTCATGATGGGTTTTTTTTTTTAAGCTACTTTGGGCTTTGCTCCTTGAGAAAGAATGCTATGTGAGGGCAGGCGATATTTTTGTCAATGTTTATGATTTGCACCTGTGAATATTTATGGGATGAACTATGTTTGGACCCAGGGTGGGGGTCGGGGAACTGGCAGTAGAGGTCGGTGGCACTTTGCTGTTTCTGTCCTGTGACACTTACCCGGTAAATGCATGGCTCGGGTGCCAACACAGGCCAAACTGCTCGGGTTGCACCGGGAAGGCTTCTCCCCAGGGGTGCGGCCTGGGCCACACCACGGTGTATGTACACAGTCGGTGTGTTACACGTGGTGCATTCTAACCCTCCTCCAAGGTCAGGATGAACAGACCGCAGCCATGTGGCCCTCCAGGGCTGACCTCACACCCGTAATGGTGAAAAGCACTGGTCACACAGGAAGATGCATGGCATGGTTTCATTCCTGGAAAATTCACAGCCAGGTGACTTGACTCCACCCATGGGATGAGTACACAGGTCGTAAAGTCAAAAAGAAAAGCAAGAAATGATTATCCTCAGAGTGAGGGCCGTGATGACGGGCATGGAGACAGCCAGGGGAACGGTCAGGGCGGGACCCCAGGAGACCACCCGGGGTTTCCCAGGCCCTGTTGCTTGGCCTGGGTGGTGGGTGCATGAGGTTTGCTTTATAATGAGTCATTAAAATGCATCATTAAAAAAAATTTCTCTTTGTGTAAATCACATCACTAAAAAAAAAAGGAGAAAGGCTGAGCCGCTAGGAACTGACTGAGTATGAACTGTTCCGAGTCCTGGTAGCTGCGAGCCGTCAGTCATTATCCTGCTCTGTGACTTGGGTTTCTTTCCCCAAGTGATGCTGAGTGGGACAAGCCAGGCAAGAAAGAGAACATACGTGATGCATGAAATGTATTTCATTTGTATAAAATTCAAGAAAATGCACACTAACCTCTGGTGGCAGGAAGCAGATCGGGATTCTGGGGGTGGGGTGGAGGCAGGGAGGGTGCGTGAATGGGAGCGATGGTCTCGCAGGAGTGTACTTATATCACAGCGGGGCCGTTGTGCAACTTTATATGTGGGCGTTTACTGTACGTCAATTATACATCAGTAAAGCAGTGTTTTTTAAACTTCCTTGTGCTTTTTACATCGCCTTCAGTGTACTTTATAAATTGCTTTGAAATAAGGGAGGTAGGCGTTGTTAACTAGTTGGAGGAACCTGAGTAAAGAATGGGGGGTGCAGGCCCCAGAGGGCTGCATGTGTCCTGGTCAGTCATGGCATTCAGTTGCGGCCACGTAACTCTGTTCTGCCTTCAATGCTGACAGGGCCTCCACTCTTCTCCCTTCCTTCTTTCCTCCCCGTACCCCTGACCCCCTTCTCTCTGGCTCTCACTCTTTCTCTCAGCAGGCAGCTTTTAGGAGACATGATACAACTCATAGTGATGACGAACAATCATTTCTGTCCTGAATAGCATTTTATAGTGTATAACGTGCTTTCTCATCTCTGTCTGTTGGTTCTCACAACTATCCCTGAGTGTAGTAATAGGAAAATTAAAGGCAACTACAACTGCCCCTGCCTTTTAAGGAGGGTGGTAAATGTCATATCAGTGGGAAAATCAAACTCTTTGTTGCCCCTTCCACTTCCGGGAACTGATAGTGAGGACAGCAGGTGAAAGATTTAGCCCATGTTTTTTCCGCTCAAACTCCCTCCCTACAGCAGTGTGATGGCTTGTTTTAATGAAATGAGTCAGTGGCTAAACAAATAGGTCCAGAGCTGAGCTGGGGGTGCTGACAGACATCTGGTTGCCTATCCAAAACGTATTCTTCTCTCCTTACTTACCAAGGGCCCTGATTTTGTTGGAGGTGGCAATCTGCCCAGATGAAAAATTACATTTCCCAGCCTCCCTCCCAAGTAAGAGTGTCCATGTGGCTAACTTCTGGCCAATGGAATGAAGGACTAAACTGTAATATACAGCTTCTGGAAATGCTCCCTGAAAAGGGGACTGACTCAGTTGGCAGGCCCACTGTTGGCCTTCCCTCTTTCTCTGCCTGAAACATGAATGCAATGACTGGTGTTGCAGCAGCCATTTTGCAGTCCTGAGGTGAAACTGATCAAATGCAATAGGTTTATGCTAAGGGTAGCAAAACAGAAAGATAGGAGGAGGTGAGGAGATTGATGAGATCATAGCATAATCATACCAGCCCTAGAATGCCTAACTCCAGGCTTCTTTTACATGGGAGAAAAAAGTTAAACCTTATTTAACTCATTGTTGCAAGCCTCTATTACAGCAAAACACAGTCCCTAAATAATAAAGAATTGGGGAGTTAAGTTATTCTGTGCTGTGAAAAGAGAGACAGAGAGTCTCTGGGCTAGGACCTGCAGCAGGGTGCTATAAAAAGAAGCAGAAGCAAGCAACAGGGTGATACAAACCTCTCTGGTTCCTCAGCCCTCTATAAAGTCTGCACATGCAGATGCCTTGTGCACATGTGCAGGGAAATCAAGGAGAGCAGGTTGTGGTTCCTCATCCCTGTGGTGTGAGGCAGGGACAGCACATGTGAGATAGCAAATTGATCCACCCAACAGATCAATGCAAAATAAACAGGATCTGGGAGCTGGAGAAGGAGGAAACATTACCATTTCCCTTTTATACCAAAGAGACTGCTAGAGAACCTTGGCTCATTACATGTGGGGTGAGGTTTGACCAGTACTATTTGCATCCCATCAGACAGTATTAGGATTACCAGAAGAAGTAACCCGATTTTACAAATTAGGAAACTTTGGGCCATGCAGGTGAAATGACAGCTGGCTTGACAATGGCTGTTCCGATTCAGGGTTTGTCTGTTTTTCATTATCCTAGAGCTAGACCCAGGATTCAGGAAGAGCAGTGAGGGGACAAGAGGACGGTCACCTGGGCACCAGATGGGCCATGCAAATCCAAGTGGCCAGTGATGACAAATAATACAGCCAGATTCCCCTGCCCACTCCCGTGGAGGTATGTATATGAAAGCTGGGTGCAAACAGCTATTTATCAAGGGATTCTTATTATGGTAGAAGGAGCACTACACTTGAATTTTAAAAATATAAAGTTGAATCTCAGCCCTGCGCTTACTTACTGCCAGTGTGATCGTGGGCAAATCCTTTAACCTCTCTGAACCTCTTTTTCTTTTTGATCTGTAACAGGAGGAATTGGCCACATTAAATTCTGAGGCCCAATTCTGCTGTCACTTTCTATGGACCTATATAAAAATATCATTAAAGTAAGATTAAATCTACTAAGCACTAAATAAAAATAAACTCAGCTTCACATACATGTATGCGATGGAACCGTGAGAATCCACTGTTTCATAAATCACAGCTTTTGGCAGACCAGCGCAGACCTGCAAGGAGACGAGCCCCGGATGCTGTGTGCTCATCCTTGCCCTGAGCTCTGCTGAGTCACTGTCTCGCCGTGTGGATACACGTGACAGCACATTTTTAGCTCCTCACATATAGGCATGAAGGTACGTGTGCATTCACAAATCCACTATAAACCTTGAAAGTGATTTCCTTTAAATAAAAAGCGAAACAGACACAATGGGAATGTAAAATACATTCTGGTGCTGTGCCGACAGCACAGCAGTGTGTGACGTGAAGCCAGCAACATCAGCAGGCCGGGAGAGGGTTTTATTAGACATATCAGGTTATTTACTAACACCCAAGGGCCTTCTCATCATAAATGCAGCCAAGCAGCCAGGGGTAATGGGGATGGAGCCCCTCGTGAGCTCTAAGCTCTTTATGAGCATGAATAACCAGGGATAGGTGGGATCATCGGGGAGTCTGCATGTACCCAGGAGCAGGGTGATTTCAAAGGTTCCTTTGGGATCATGGAGGCTGTCTATAAAATACACCTGGGGCTCCTTCTGGTCCCCAGGACCTGGTCTTCAGCTGGATTAGACTCCCCAGAACTGGGTGAGGAGACAGTCTTGAGTCCGGAACCTGAATGCAAATAACTGTGCATTCAGTTATTTGTTGAATTACCCTGCAAACAGTCCCTTGGCCTGCTCTCTGACAGCCCGCTTACATGACTGCAGTTGACTAGGGAAAGGCTTCCCATTCCCTGCAAGGGGAAAGCAGTTTAAACACATGAGGCCTGTGAACAGAGATCCTACTGGGCATCTATAGAGTGGCCCAAAGAAGGCAGAGATTTCCAAAGAGGAGTGAGCTCCCTGTCACAGGAGGTATCCAAGCAGAGTCAGAGACTGGATAACAGATTTCCTATTCAAATAGAGCGGGTGGGGGCAAAGAGGGGGGCCTCAAGGACTTCAGTTTTTTCTTCAGTCCTAAAGGTTGGGCCTCTGTGACGTTGAGGATCAAATGCTTCATTCACTTGTCCTGAATGCTACTACTTGTCATTTAAGGCTGATTATGTGACAGGCAATGTCCTGACGAATAAAAGTCAGCTCTGCACCCCTCCCACACAGTATGTGTCTGAGTGCACACAGATGAAGGGCCTGAGCAATATCACAGAACTTCGAAGTACCTGGCTGCGTGTCCAACCCCAGAGCCGGTGCTTTCTGCTCTCAGGGGCGCTTCACGCACCCAGGGGCAGCAGGCACAGAGGCTGGATCAGACAGAAAGGAACGTGGCCTGAACCCCACCTGGGGCTGTCCCTCTTCCCCTGACATCCGTCCATGTTTCAAAGTTTGCATGCAAACACAGTGATTCAGGGGTAACAGAACTGGGGAAAACAGAGTTTGAAGACTGGCGGGGTGTGGGAGGGGAGTGATCTCTGAAAGGTCAAAGGGCCGTGGTACTGAGCATTCAGCAAAGATGGTGAGAGGGCAGGCCCCTGGAGGTCTGGTTTACAGAAACAGACATTCCAGGAAAGGGAGATTCTGGCCCACAGTGTTTCTGTTCCTTTGAGCTGCTGCCTTAGTTCCTCTGGGAAACCTGGGCTGGGTGGGATGCTTGAAATCAGAGCCAGCCCCCGTTTCCCCCTCCTGACCATCCCAAACCCTTCCTGGCAGAGGACCATCGCCTCTCAAGCCTGGGCTGCTGCCCCTCGGCCCCCCATCCTGTTCATGGCCTGAGCCCTCCTGAGGGGCTGGCCTTGTCTGGCTGCTCTCGGATTCTGAGATTAAAGTCCGCAGAAGGTGGAAGAAACATTTAAGAGACTTGGCTTTCTCTCTGTCTCTCTCAAAAGGCCGCCCCCAGCGGTGCTCCAGCTCAGAGAAGCCCTGGAAAGAAGGATGGTTACTTTCCTTTCTCCCAGAGATAATTAAAGAGAAGGAAGAAAGCACCTGTGTTCGAAGGTAAAATGACGACAATTAATCTCCAAGCACAGGGCCCAGCCGTTAAATTCTTTGGAGAAACAACTTTAGGAGTTTAACGACAATCAAGAGAATGAAATTGCATTAAGAGAAATAGTAATTACATCAAGAAAGAAGTTTTTGCAAAGGGGATGGTAAAGGAAATTAAAACCAGTAATGCTGAAAAATGTGATGAGCAGAGCCAGGGGTGGGGAGGGCTCGGAGAAAGGGGAGGGCAGAGGGAGCAAAGCGGGCTGGGAGACCGGTGTCCGCGCCAGGGAAAATCATCTGGAAACTGTTCTCCTTGAGACCAGGTGCCTGGGCTTTTCCAGCTTGGGTCTAAATAGTCCCAACTCGTAATGGGGACAAGCTCTCCTCTAGGAAAATAGAAGTATCCAGTCAGATGAAGTATAAAAAAGGCTTAGATTTGACGTATGTGACCAGCTGTCCCGGTCTGCTCCGCATCATCCTTGTTTGAGAGCTCACAGTGCCACGTCCCAGGAAGCCCTCAGTCGAGGGCAAACGCAGATGGGCGGCCACGCTAACACCAGGCAGATGACCCCGGTGCCCCACTCTGCTGGGCAGTCAGGAGCTCCATGACTTGGGATGGGTCACTCCCTCTCTGTGGGCCTCAGTTTCCTCGCCTGTAAAATGAGTCGTCAGGAGTACCTCAAAAGGTTAAAGGAGTCGCTGTATGCCCAGATGTCTAGAACAGTGCACAGGAAGTGAAGGCTCGATAAATGGGAGTTGAAGCATGTTGATAAAGAAAACTGGAGGGCATGATGCTGAGTGAAGTAACCAAGAGGTGAAAGACAAATACCGTCTGATCTCACCTATAAGTGGACCCTAATCAACAAAACAAGCAAGCAAAACATAACCAGAGACACTGAAATGAAGAACAAACTGACAGTAACAGAGGGGAGGTGGGAGGGGGTGATGGGGGAGAGGAGGAAGGGTTTTCAGGAACGTGCATAAAGGTCACACAGACAAAGCCAATGAGGGTGGGATCAAGGGAAGGAGGTGGGGATGGCTGGGGTAGGGGGCAGTGCTGGAGGAAAAGTGGAGGCAACTGTACCTGAACAATTAAAAAAATCAAACGAAAAACCAACAAACAAGTGAGCAAAATAGAACCAGAGACATGGAAATGAAGAACAAACGGACAGTGAGCAGAGGGGAGGGAGGGGGATAACGGGCAAGAAGGGGGAAGGTCCATGAAGGAACAGGAAGAGAGGACTCATGGACATGGACAACAGGGTGGGGACTGACTGTGGGGGCTGGGGGCGGGGGCCAGCAGCGGGGATGAAGATGGGACAACTGTAACTGAACAATAATTAAAAAAAAAAAGAAAACATAAAATATTAGCTAACACAATGTAACAGTAGCTTAAAAATACTACACTGTGACTATTTCAGGGGTCCACAAGACCACCACATGTTCAGTGATTTTCTGGATGACTTAGAGAATTCAGCACACAGTAGTACTCACAGCTAAGGTGTGTTACTGTGAAACACAGCAGGATCGTCGGGGGAGGACGCGGGCGCAGTCCGGAGGAAGTCCGTACTCCTTCCCTGCTGGGAGGGGCACATCAGCACACTCCTGTCTCTAGCAGCGAAGAGCGCGGTGATGTGTGCGCAGTTGCTGCCCAGGGGGCCCCGTGAAGACTCGGCGTCCGAGGATTTCATTGCTGGTGGTTGCGCAGGCATCTTCTGCCCACCAACTAGCAAAATTCCAGACTTTCAGAAGGAAAGCTGGTGTATAGAATAAATCACGTTGTCTAACATCCTTATCAATTAGGTAACAGTTCAAATGCCGAGTCTCCAGCTGACCAGCCTGGGGCCGACCTTGCAGACCTTTCTGAAAACAGCAGTGTCTGGTCTGCTGTGTTAACTCTTTCTTCATCACAAATGACCAAGTGGAGTTCACTTTAGGAACAGAACGATACTGTGCGTCAGTGATCGTTTGAATCTGGATCGCCAAGTTGCTATGAAGACCATCCAATCCCCTTCACTGGCCCCAGCTCAGCAAACTCTGGTCACCACCAAATTCCCTGCCCAGATTTCACCACCAACCAAGGTCTTCTACTTGGTCTCTCCAGTCAAACGCTGGGAGTTTATCAGCTCACCATGAGATAAAGGAGTCTTCAAACTAAATAATCTAGAGGGAAATAGTGCTAACCTTGTCCACAAGCAGAGGCCCGTATTGTATTTACAGCGGGGGGTACCCACTTCCAGTCCCCCAAACTGCTTGTTTCATAGGTGGGGACCCCATCTTTCTCAGGATTAAGATACCAAAGCAATGAATCAGAGCCTGCTGACGTCTCACTCCCCAAGAGGAGGTAATAAAAAAATAAAAATCATTCAGACTAGTTGCAGGGAAGGGTTTCAGGAGTCTAGAGATCAAGAAGCTCCAGAGTCATGTGAAAACGAACAAACTAGGAAAACAGAAAGGGGGGTTTCTAGAAGCATCGCTGAGAGTTACGAACTGGCTTCCCCTTTAATATATTTGTGTACTTGCTAGGACTGCTTTGGCGATGTGTGGGTGTGGCCAAAAAGTTCGTTTAGTTTGCCCCATAAAACAAAGATACATTTTTTCATTTTCACCAATAAGTTTATTGATTTGGATATTTTGAGTACATCGACTATCTCCCACTATTGGCATCTAGTGGGTAGAGGCCAGGGGTGCTGCTAAACATCTTCCAACGCGTAAGACAGACATACAGCAAAAAATTTATTGGGCCAAAATATCAGTAGTACCAAGAAACTTCGCAAATCACTTTTGACACATTTGATCAGTCACAGCACCTTCTCCATACGCTGCACCAATCTTTTTTTGTGTTTCAGATGCATCTTTACCTTTGCTGAAATAATAAAGCATAATATACCAAAAAATGTTGCATATTTTCTTCCACCTTCAATATTACAATGGCTGCACAAAAATTCAGCAATTTTGATTAAGCTTTTTAATGCACAGTGATAGGACAGCTGTCACAATACAATCTAACAAAATCATTTCAAATGAAGTTGAAGACAACCAAGCACTACTAGAGCCATCATTCGGAAAAAACTAAATGAACTCTTTGGCCAACCCATTACCACACATGGGGCAGCTTAAACAACAGCAGTTTTGTCTCGCAGTTCTAGAGGCTACAAGTCCACAGTCAAGGTGCTGGCGGGTTTGGTTCCTTCTGAGAGCTGTGAGAAGAGCTGTTTCAGGCCTCTCTCCTTGATCTGTAGATGAACGTCTTCAAGTTGACGTGGTGTTGTGTCCAAATTCTCCATTTCGTAAGGACATGCGTCATATGAGACGAGGGACCATGCTATTGACCACAATTTAACTTGATTACCTCTGTAAAGGTCCTGTCTTCAAATAAGGTCAAGTTCTGAGAAGCTAGAAGTTAGGGATTTCAACATACAAGTTTTGAGGGATACCATTCAAACCACAACTTGGAAGAATTAGGTGAAAATCAGAATTATTTTCTAATAACTTTTAGTGCAGGGTTGTATCTCTTTGCATGCTCTATTTGCACACACGAATGTCCAGGAATATTTGAGTTGTGCAAAACAGAAGAGAGCAATGGGAGGGTAAAAAGAGAGGAGGGTCAGGAGGAAGAGAAGCCAGATGAAAAGGAGGAGGGAAAGGGGAAGAAGGAAAAGGAAGAGGAAGAGCAGTGAGCTATGCCAGACCACCAAACCTACACCATTTTCTCCTAAGTTTGCTTAAAGCTTGGTTCACTACTAAACCCACTAAAGTACTGCGAGAGATGTGCTCAGCATTAACACACCCACTCACAGCTCCCTGGTGTGTCACAGAGGTGTGCCCCAAGTCTGGGAGATTCCGCGGGTCCTCCTGGAGCTGACTGGAGGTCTCAGTGCAGTGAGCCTGCTACAAAAGGAAGTATGACAAGAGCCCGTTGTGTTCGTTCAGGCAGCACATCCTCCCTAAAAAGAGGCATGGCTGAGTCAAAGGGAGAGAACTGGAGAGAGGATCTGGGCTCTACAGCCTCCCAGGGCCTACCAGCTCCACGGCCAACTGACCAAGCACACTGCCCAACCATGAATACGCACAATGCCAAATCACAGGAGGCAGGTGAATTTCCCCAGAGGCAGTGCGGAGACTGCAAAACAGCACCGTGGTTTAAGCTTCAAAGAAAGCCAAGTAGACAAAATGATAACACTTGTACAGGTGACAGGCCTGGAATATACAGGCCGGGCAACCGTGACCCTGCATTGCGGCTGCTATTTTGGAGGCCACGACCCCCAGCCCAGATCTAGCCAAATCTGCTAGGCAGCCCCAACCCAGCTCCTCCAGTGAGGCACGCTAACATCAAGAACCAATGATCAGGATTCTACAACTCAAACCAAGTGAGACGGGGTCCTAGGAGAATGGCTTGCTTTCTCACCAGAGGCCATTTATTGAGCAGAATAGATAAGATGATAGGGTCACACAACCATGGGATTTATTCTCCATACTGCCCACGACAGTCAATGGGCAGGAAAGCAGGTGTGTCTGCAGGCCCATTTAACCCTTTTACCTGTAATGCTAGTTCTTCCCTTTATGAGTTCATTTGCTTTCTGAGTGCACACTTCTAGATCATTCCCCCAAATGAAGCAATTCAAACTGTGTGTGACTACCCCTTTGATTCCCATTTAGTTCATTTGCATGTTTTAGCTTCTTTTAATGGCATGGCAAACAGACCTAGTTCCCAGAGTGACCAGGAAAAGTATTTAAACAGTGCAGACTTTTACCTTAACCCTACTTGGTCAGGATTGCCGTGTTCCTGGCTCACCCCCATCTGTGGTCACAAGAATGCCGAGCAGGGCCGTTCCGCTGGCTGCTTTTCCCTGTGTTGTCTCTCCCTTCGAGTCTCGTGAACCTGCTGGCCTTCTCCTGGATGTGCTCACATAATGCATGTGATTTCTGCTAGCTGACCTTGCTGCCTGGACTCCTGCCCCTTTGATTGACACTGCCTGCTAATCAAAGCCCACCACTCGGTGTGTCTAATTCCAGAGCCTTGTTTCTAGAGGAAGGCGGGCTGGCTCATACACAGGCCCACATCCAAAATAGGGTGCACAGCGCAGTTCTGGAAAGCAGCCCTGGCCTGGAAACAGGAAGCCTAGTTCTGGCCTCCCCTCTGCTAAGGAGGCAGCCCTGGGCAAGTCCCTTCTCCTCTCTGGGCCCCAGTCCCTATTGCTCAAGGGGAGGACACACAAACTCTCAGACGCTCCACGAAGGGGCCCCAGGGGTCCCTGGCTTTCCTGTTGGACAAGAGATCATACAGGATGGCTTTCCTGGGGCAGTCCAGTTTTATAACCCCTGGCACCACTGCCCACACAACATGAACACGCCAGTTCCTACACTGCGGCTCCCAGCTATTGACTGCGGCTCCCAGCTATTGACTGCACTGAGAGGTGGGGGCCTTGAGAAACTCTCCTGTCTGGTTTCTCCAGAATTGCACGGCTATGTAGAACTTGCAGCCCCAGGTAGGATTAGGATCCTAGCATCCAAATATCCAGCCCTTTTAAGCTGTAAGCAACCACACCAGATCATCTGTAAGACCCCAACAGGCACCCAGTGATCAGTAAATGTTGAATGAATAAACGTTAAGCTTTTTCTACAACCAAAGGAGTCTCATGCAATGAGCAAAGCTCAGAAGCACTGAAATAGAGAAACCAATTTCTTCTGTGGAAACAAAAACCTCAGACTACAGCTGTGTAATGCCTGCAGTACACCAAATGATTGGGTGGCACTTTCTTGGAACTGTGTCATTTTTCAAAGCTGTGTTATGGAACCGCTAGTACTGTGACACCCTTCCCTCGCCCTCACACCAGATACCTACGGTCTGTCGATGCGACGCCGGTGGGGAAGTCAGAGACGTGGAGGCAAATCCCAGCTCCTTCACTTACAAGCTCAGTGATTTAAGCTTCAGTCTCCTCTTCTGTCAATGGGGCTGAGTAAATTCCTCATTAGACGGTCAATCACATAATAA
>PVIA01000047.1:528178-569874 GCA_004024845.1 Tonatia bakeri
CCCCCCCCCCCCCCCCCCCGGCAACCCATTCTCTCACAACTGGTGAATTGCAGGACCAACAGCTGAACCCAGGTCAGGCGCACTTCCCAGCCTGGAAGATGCGTAGGAAGTGCAGGAGGTCCAAAGTCCTGGCAGTGCGCAGTAAGAGTCCGACACACTTGGTCTGGGGCCCCTGCCCATTCCTGCAGCATTAAGCAGAGCAGCGAGGCAGCACTGAAGCTCCCCAAGGGCAGCTGGAGGGCATCAAAGAGCTTCTGGGCACCGGGCACATAGCACCTCCACGTACTGTGTCTTCTGTTGCATGAAGCCAGCTTTGTAGGCCTTGTCCTCCATTTGCCCTGATGCTAGCCCTGCGTCATTTCAGAATGTCTTCTGCAATTCCTCCTATGAGGACATTAGCACCTAGAAGAAAAACTGGAGTCTAGGCCAGGACAGGAGAGAAAAGCAGCTGTGGTGTTTCGCCTCAGCCAAGAACGTATCCCTTGACCAGTCTTTCCCCAGAAAGTGCTCAGGGCCCTACTGTGCCCGAGACCCTGGTCTCTCATGCCCCAACAGTCTCAGGAGCTCACCCCTTCCCTACGCTGGCTGCTCCCCAGTAACTTAGAAGGCTCTTAGAAGGCTCGGTGTGAGCTGCATTATAATGTAATTCATTTCCCAGCTTTAACCACTTAGAGCCTCTGCTCAGCGCGTGCTGGCTGTGTCGCCACTCAGAGGTGGCTGGAATTATAGCCCGCCTCAAAGGACCTGCAGGATTCTCTGGGCTAAGGCAGCCTTCACGCAGGCGAGGATCTGATTGGTCAGGCTTTCAGACTTACTGCACATGACTCAAGAAACAACAGTCTAGCAATCCCTATTTAGAAAGAAAGGGACACAAAATGTGGTCCACACATAAAATGGAGTATTATTCAGCCTTAAAAAGAAAGGAAATTCTGACACCGGCTATAGCATGAACCTTGGGGGCATGATGTTCAGTGGAACAAGTTGGTCACGAAGACACATAATACGGCATGATTCCACTTACACGAGGTACTGAGAGTCAAGTTCATAGAGACACAAGGGAAATGGTGGTGCCTCCCCTACCGGCCGGGGGGCAGGCAAAGAGGTTGCTGCCAGGCGGGTTTAGCTCCAGTCGGTAAGACAGAAGAGTACCGGAGGGGACAGTGGTGACACCGGTGCAACCACGCGAGTGTGCCTGACACCACTGGCGCGAGCACTTAGAACGGGTAAGATGGCGTGTTTTATGTCATGTGTATCTTACAATTTTCAAAAATTGAGAAAGGAACAGCTTGAACACAAAGACTGTATTAGCACTCCATCATCGGAGCCAGAAGTACATTTCTGCCCAACCCCCGTTTTCCTTCTGCTGAACGAAGCATCTCCTTGCTCTGCCACTAAAAAAATAGCATTTTCTTATAGATTGTGAGCTCGGAAAATTCAGCAACTTTCCACTCTCAGTCTATGAGAGACCACTGCCAGGCAGACAGGGCCGGTAGCAGCACTGTGCGGTGAAGAGAATGCACCCCTGACAACCCCACAGCTCCCCCCAGTGGCTTCAGAAGCTCCCTGGGCAGAAACAGACCCCTCTGGTCAGGGGAACAGACTTCTTTTCCAAATTAAGAGCATAAATTTTAGCTGTTTTTTTGTAGCACCAACTTGAATATCGGGGGCTAGAGGGGGATCCATTATAGAATCTATCTCTCAGCTTTAATTTCTTCCAAATGAAGTGGAGACATTTTCCCCTGAATTTCAAAATGAAGATACCTACCTCATACAATAAGCAATTCCCAGGATCCAAAGGAACCAATTTTTCATTTTTTTCCCCAGTACTCCACTTGTTAGGATTTGTAAGAGCACACTCACCCATATATTGCCCTAAGAAATCTTTTTTAAAGATACATATTTTCATCATTTAAATTTGATACTCTGGACCTAATTTACTTTACAGCCAGGACTTAAGAAAAACACAATGAAACTGCTTAACTGTTCTAGGAATTTTTTTTGTTTACAAGAAAGCCATTTTCAGAATTACCTGTTTTTTAACTAACATACCCCTTTATCATGCTGTGACCCTGGTGGACAACTAAGGGGATTTCACATGGATCTCTTACTCCTCAGAAAACCTGGCTTCAACTCCCAGACTCGTGAAGTCTGCACGGGTAAGCTATTCCTGGTACTTCCTAGGGTCTCCCAGAAACTGAGTGCTTATGCCCAAAATGGCAAGCATAAACTAAGTGAAATCTCAAAATTTTTTATTTTTTGGATGGAATTATATCAATCGGTTTAGAAATGCTGATATCTTACTCTGATTACAATGGCCTTTAATTTTCAAAATGAAAATAAAATTTTATTTGAAAAATCCAACTTGTCAAATGAATTCTTTCAAAACAGATTTGGCAACAAGTGATAAATATATGGACACCCCTGGTCCACGCTCACAGAATTAAAAACTGAGAGAGAAAAGGCAAAAATGTTATCTCTGGTTTTAGAGACAAAGAACAGAGCAAGCAAACACTTCATCCCAGACTTCTGATTTACGACTTCCAGGACTCTTCCCCCAGGTGCCAGCTGCCTTGGAACACAGACCTGCCTGCTGGAGTTGAAGTCACGCCCCTTGAAAACCACAGAATGCCCAAAAAGACAATCACCGGGACAGAAAGACCTGGAAGAGAACAAGCCCAGGCCAATTATGGTGCCTTGGATTCGAATGACTGCGTGGTCATACAAGGAACTGCCAGCCCACCCAAGGAAACAATCTCCACGACACACGTTTTCTGCACATTTACTTGGAACTGGGAGGCAGAGAAATCAGGGGCCCTAAGAGTCAGGCATCAACAGTCAGACTTGGTATAAACGAATTAAAAAGTTTATTAGCCATACAAAAAAAAACTGATTCCTTAAAATCAATTCTCGTTAAGTTCCCTGTAAAACAGTAAACTTACAGAAAATTTCTTCCTCATGAACAGAAAATCACTATGCTTTTGGTCCAAGATACATTGGGTTTTCTTTTTTTCCTTCTTCAGGTGACAGACAGGTGGATGTAGCCAAATCTACGAACGAGTGTACTTGCCCCAAATGTGCAACATAAACACAGAAGCGATGAACAGAAGACTCATGACCAGCACTGGGACAGGGCCACTGGAAGCAAGAAGAGAAGGCACGCTTACTTTCAGGACAACACGTTCCTGTACTTCCAACAGTAAACACCGCCTGGCGGGGGGGGCACCTGAGAAGAGCATTCAGGAGTATCACTTACCTCATTTAAAATATTTCCAAAATCATTATTATGGATATTTTGAAGGTGGTTAGACAGCACTGTGGTTATTTAGAAAGCAGTCTTTACCTTTTAGTAAAACATAACTAAAATTACACAAATAAAATGATCTGATGTCTTGAAGACATGATCCTCTAACTTCACATATTCAGTATTTTCCATAATAAAAATTAGGAAAATTTCCCAAAATTCTTTCAGTGCAAATGATCCAATTATAAACTATTTCAAAGTAAGATGTATTTTAAAGACAGCCTTCAATGTCTAGCTTCAAAGTACGCGGCCTGCAAAGATGAGAATCGTAAGTTACAAAGTGTTTTCAAATATATGATCCCACTCATAAACTCCTGCCACAGGCAAAACATTTACCTTATAAATAAGTAGAGCGGAGGCCAGACAGATTGTTACTTGCCTGAGAACTCACAGCCAGCAGGAAAGGAGAGATCTGAACTCAGGTCTCCTGATTTCATGTATTTCTCCTTTTACTGCTTTAAGATTCCCATCGTCAGAGACCAAACATTTCAGGCAACATGTATTAAGTCTGATTCCTACTGATGAGTTTATTAGAGGAAGGAAATAGACTTTCCTCTCCCGCCCAAGGCCCCACCTTCCCGACTCTTCCTGCCAACCTCAGTTTTGGGAATTCGAGATGTCACCTCACCTCCCAGGTACAACTGGGGCATGCACAGTGGAAAAGACCCCAGAAATCTTTGCAACCAAGGCAGTGGATGAACCCAGCGGCACGTGGACTGCTTTCCTCTGAGAGGCCACTGGTGGACAATAAATAATGCACACAAGTCAATGTCCTTGCTGCTCTACTTTGTTCTTTCCGAATCTGTACAATTACAGGAGTAAACAAATTTAAAACTACACGGGAAGAGATCTGCACCACGCTGCACTGAATCAAAGCCCCTATGTTACAGCAGCATTAGAACGACGTCAGCCATAGAGCACAAAGCTGAGAGGGCAGCTCTCAGGGCCCAAGGGCCGAGTGTGCAAACCAACCCTGCCACGCGTGAGCTGTGACCGTGGCCGCTTCCCACCTTCTCCAAGCCTCAGTTTCCTCATCAGTCAAGTACAAATAACCACAGCACTTCTCTCCTAGGGTCACTAAGGTACTAAACAAATTACAACACAACCAATGCAGGTTTATAATAAGCTCTCAGGAAATGCTACTATTTTCAAACGGAGGAAAATTCTCAACTCCTACAAAGAGACAAGAACAAACTCTGAGATGTTACTTGACTGTTCCAAGGCGTGGATTTGTGGATACAAACCCCCGACTGTGTCCTTTTACCAGATCTCTGGTGTACTGACACCACGCTTTGAGACACTTCAGGGACCAGTCCTGAGTGTCTCCTGGGAGAGCCCCAGCAGCAGCCCGAGCAGGCGGCACCGCAGCAGAAAGCGCAGGGCAGGCACCAGCCAGGCTCGCCCACAGGCAACAGCTTTTACCAGCTTCTCGAGAAGGGTCTGAAAGGACTCTCCCCACCCCTGGAGGCCCTAAAGACCGGGGCTTCAAAACTTCTCTCTGAATACTAAAAAAAAAATCACCTTTAACAAAGACAAGAGGTTGTCTGGATGCTGACGACTCATAAATCCAAGACCTACTTCCTGAAGGCATTCTCACCTTACCACACACGTCTTTAATTTGTGGTCCAAGCCAAGCTATTGGTCAAGTTAATTAAACTAATCCAAATAAACCTAATTTTGTCTCTCTTCTCCCAGACAGACAGGTGGAAAACAGGACTGAATGTCAGACTATCTGATTCCAGCCCTTGCCAGCTTGTCTTCGACTAGCTTTGCCTCTCTAAACCCGAGCCTCTCAATCTCAGTGTGAGAGGAGGAAGAGAGTCGCCACCCTCCCCACCCACCAGGCTGGGTCGGAAAGCCGCTGCGGGCGGAGGCCTAGAGCCTGCTTGACCAGAAACCTGCGGGGTTAGGTGTGCCACAGAGTACCAGACACCTGGAGAGTGAGGTGAGCCGGGCACGGGCACAGGCATCCCCCCAGTGCCCGTTTCCCACCACGTAATGAGCACTCTGAGACCCAAGAACTTGGAAAGGGATACATTCACCCTCCATGGTCAACTCACCAACCACGAAAGCCAAGAAGGCCAGAGAACTTTTGGAAACACAACGTAATGCAGAAACTTCCATTAGGCTGTAACAGTATCAGCTTATACTTCCAAGAGAGCTCTGAAAAACCACCCAACTCATTCAAACGGTTACTCCTGTGTCTCAGAGTGGGACAGGAACACCCACACTGACGAAGGGCAATTTCATCTAATGATGCGGTTTTCCCTCCAGTGCCCTATGCTCCCATGGGTTACCCTGGCACAGCTACATGACGCTCTTCCCTTGCTTTCTGTCCGCCCACGAAGAGGTGCCACAGCAGGCCCTGACTACTCGCGCAATGTATGGACACACCAAGCCCAGTGCGCCCGGCACAAACGGGGCCACCATGCAGACCAAACTTCATCACAGCCAGCACCACGGGCGGCGGAGGGCAGCGGTGGGCGGCGGAGGGCAGTGGAGGGCGGCAGCACCACCATGCAGCCCTGCGGTGCAGGACGAAACACAAGGTCTGCTCCTGAGACTTACACTTTGAGGCCCGGCGAGTCCTCCGTGTAGAAGCGCCACATCCCCCCAGTGCCTGCTGAGGTCGTGCGGCCCGCACTCCTTGTCCCGCAGCTGGCGTTTTTCCTGTTGAGGGAAAAAATGTCACAAACGGCCTTTTTTGGAAACCCTTTGCTGGCATTATAACATGGGCTACCACCACATAGGTAAAGAACCAAAACAAGAGAAAACTTTCCCTTTGGTTAGTACAGCCCAAACTGTCTTCACGCTACCACAAACTGAGTACCTGCCATAGGCCAGAGCATGCAATAACCCTGGAAAACAGTTACCATTTCTGTTTTATAAAAGGGGGAAATGAGGCCCAAAAAAGGTTAAACAAAGTACCCACCTAAGGCCACATGGGCAACAGGTGGCCGAGCTGGGCCGAGGACCTACTTCGGACTCCAGAGCCCATCCAGCTGCCCCAAAACATGGGCAATACAGTTGAACCATGTGTTTCAATTTCTCTTCACGTGAACTTTTGTGAGGTCGAGTAAGAAACCCCTGCTTTAAAAGGCCCTGAATCTACACACAGCCGGCCTTTGAACGACTTGGGTTTGGTTTCAGCTGTGCAGGTCCACTTACACGGATTCTTTCTCCCCCAGACCATAAATGTATTTCTCTCCTTTATGATTTTCTTAACAATGCTGTCTTTCCTCTAGCTGGCTTTCCTCTAATAATACAATACACAATACGTGTTAGTCACCTGTGGTGTTGGCAAGGCTTCAGACAACTGTAGGTTAGTAGCAGTTATAGTTTGGGGGGGTCAGAAGTTATTCATGGATTTTTGACTACCCCTAACCTCCATGTTGTTCAAATCCACTGTAATCTGATTTTTAGATTACTCTAAAATGTTTAAAATCACTGTATTTACTATAAAAGAGACAAAAAATATTAAGTTTTAACTATAATCCAGGTCCCGAAATGGAACACACGTTTTACAAAGCCTTATTTGGCAATAATCTGTTTTCACTGTTGTGAGAGGCTGCAGGTCTTGGACAGAGGCACACCCCCCCCACCCCCAGGACGTGTCCCTCACAAGGAGATCAGGGCCGGGGAGGTGGGTTGCGGGACGCAGGGAGTCCTGGCACTCAGGTGCAGTGGATGGCACCACATTGCCGGCCTGGACAGACCCGGGAAGCCCTTCCCTCCTCTCCTCAGTCACTGTGGGGGCCCACCAACAGCTGCTCCCCCACCAAGCGCTACTCCGACCCCGCTTCTCATCTGGCCCTGGTGCTCCAGCACCACAAGCTGAGAGCGAGTGGTGCGGGGGGGAGCGGTCAGAAGAAAGCCTCCTTGGCCCATCCGTCACCAACTCAGAAGCTCTGGGTGAGGGAGAGGGACAGCGCTGTCCCATCACTGCCCCTCATCATTTCCCAAATCCCAGCACACCCTCTCTCACAGTCCCAATCGTCTTAATCTGTGGGCTACTGATTCTGGGTTTTTGAAGAGAGAAGGGAATACGGGGAGAAAACAGAGTGGAAACCTTACCCCTACCATCTCCTCTCACTGCCCTCCCAAATCGGATCCTAATCCCCACCTCGCCTGGCCATGGCCTTTACCCCACACCCCAACGCAAGAAGCACCGATCCAGAGCTCGGGCGGCTTGCCCTGCTGCATGGAATCGTGGCTGCACCTTGGGTTCCAGGAAAAGACCTGCCTGAGTTCATGCTAGAACCCTGGGAGCAATCAGTGTCACATAACGATTTGGGGCTACCGCTCTGTAGAGATCGTATTTCAGCTACATTAATCACAGGTTGCGTGGTGGCCTGGGAATGTGTAACTCACCTGCAGGACTGTTTGTGAGAGAATGGGAAACTGATTGTAAACTTCAGCAGACACACTGTACAGGGGTTTACAGAGTAGTGCACACACCGGGAAGAGCTTTCATACGGAGATACACACGTCGGGTAGTCTGTGGGGAGGTCCCTGGGATTTTCCTCCCTGTTCGTGAAAGGGAACTCGAGCTGGTGAGTCATGGGCTGAACCAGGAGGACCGGGACGGGTGCTGCCCACTAGTCCCACAACCTCCCAACCCAGGTCCCGTCTTCAAAGTCTCCTTAAAGATTTCTCCTATCTACTGACACACAGAACACAAAGAGGCTTTGAAAGTCAGGGCCCCTAGAAATACCGAAAGTACTCAAAATACCTCCCATACCTCACCCCCTACCCCGCCCCCTGGGAAGTAGGCTGAGGTTAAGGGAATCCATTTTAATCTCTATTTGGGGTCTATTTTACCCTTTTATTCCGGCCACTGTGTAACTGCCTCCCTCTTCCTACACCCTAACACGATAGTTTTCATAACTGACCTTTTACGTACTTTGTACTAACACAACGGCCTCCTGGCTGTTCCTCAAAGCCAAGTTCATTCCCGCCTCAGGGTCTTCACACTTAACCATTCCTTTAGTCTAGGCGGGAGCCTATTCCTCCCTGACTGTTGCATGATTTCCTCCCTGGCTTCCTTCAGGCCTCCACTTAAAGGTCCCCTGCCCTGAAACCCTAGCTACTACAGCTACTTGCCCACCCCCTAGCCCCACCACTCTCTACCCCCCACCCAGCCTTACTTTTCTTCATAGCTCCTCTTGCCTGAAATTACATTCTTTCTTTCTTTGCCTGTCTCCCACCCTGGAATATAAAGTTCATTAGGTCAAACCCTGACAAGCTGCTCATAGATATACCCTCCGAGCCACAAGAGTGCCTGGCATGTTCCCCCAGTGACTATTTGATGGCTATCTTAATATCCCTGGCTATCCTCTCATTTTAATATCCCTGATTCCCATTAATCCTCCTTGAATGCCATGGAGCTTTTCACAGCTTTACAGTTTACAATGCACTACTGCTCCTTTTCCTCCTCAGAGCAATCTTCTATGCTACACCAGGAAGAGCAAGGGCTTACCCACCCCTGGCCTGGCCTGGCCTGGCGAGAGCTCCCTCGCCGAGTCTCCTCCAAGGCGCTGCCTCTACTGCATCACGGAGCATGGAGAGAGACTGCGAAATGGCACACTTCGTAACCCAAAGCATCGTCTTCAACTTCTTAAACCATTAGCTTCAACTTTTTCAGAGAGACTTACAAAGCAAGGATGTATTCTCAGCCAACACCTATTACGTTACAGGCATTACGTAACACTCACAGAGTGCCAGAACGGTAGAAGGGAACGCCGCTGTCTCTCTCAACACACACACCCATGATCTGTACAGTCACATTGGTCCCAGCCAGACTGCACCCTCATGCCGTCAACACCCACAACGTGAAAAGCTGCATCTGTCCTCAAATGTTTACATTTCTCCATTTCCTCTGTGCAGCAACCATTTCACTTTTATCACGTAAATGTGCTATTTCATTATCTTTACATTTGGTACATGTGTGACTTCTCTTTTTTTCTTCTTTAAAAATTCTGAGATGGCCAGACTTCCCTGCCTTGGTACTACCAGTTCTTATGAACCAGGCACACTTCCGAGGAGCCCTGCCCTGCTGTAGGACATGCTTTCCATCCCAGGACAAAGGACCCGTGAAACTCAGGGTGGAAGGGACAGCAGCCCAAACCATACAACCTCAACTGCAGCCTGGCACATTTTCCAGCGGGTCCATCCCAGCCTTCCCCTGAACATCTCAGTGACAAGGAACTCTCAATGGTTCAGGATAACCCCACCATTTCTCAGAGCTATACCAGAAATGCTTTCCTCTGAGCAGAAATCTGTCTCCTGTAAGTTCAAGTTGTTAGTTTTGTATCTACCTACTGCAGTCAACAGGAAGAATCTCACTAATCCTCACATCCTTATGAACAGTTTTCATGTATCCCCTCAAGGTCTTACCCTCTCAGGATAAAACCCCACTTGTTCTTTCAAAAGTCCCAAGACAGCAGGGTTGCGTGACTCCTTCCTTCCTTCCTCACTTACTGTGCCGGGCCTCAAAGCAGCACAGAGATTGACTTGGGCAGTTTCTACCAAAGTCTAATACTGAAATAAATGCTGTTATCACGATATGAATGAAATGCTTTGAGAGCAAAAGGGAAAAGTAGCTACTGCTACTTTTGGAGACAGAGAAAGCCTCAAGAGGAAATAACCTCTGAGCTTAGTCTTGAGAGAATAAATAGAAATTGTGTGAGTGTGTGAGGGGGAGTGGGGAGGATATTCATAAAACAGTTATAAGTTCACTATTGCTGGATCATAGGAGAGAGAGAGAGAAGAGAAGCTGTTAGGCTGAAAAAAAAATTATCAAGCACCTTGCTATCCTTTTGTTTAATAAAAAGAAACTAAGCGGATAAGCGACAGAACCACAGCACAGGATGGACTGGCATGAAAATGACCAGGAGAATAGAAGAGTTATGGACAAAACGCCAAAGACTAAATGAGAGAAGTTGATGGCTAAACTGGGACAATAACGATGAAGAGAGAAAAAAATGATGAGCAGGTTTTTGTGTGCAACTCAAAGTCTGACAAATAGATGGACAGAGAGAGGGCATCAGGAAAACTCAAGATACTGCTGAAGTCTTGGCTTTGGGGACCGAGTGCAGAGCAATGCCATATGGAAGCAAAGAAACGTCACTGCGAGCAGGGCTGGGATGATAGGACAAGTCAGGGCTGGGACGATAGGACAAGTCATGTGAATTGAGCGTGTACAGGACCTCCAAGTAGAAATGTGAGTGCAAAGCTTAGGGCCAGAGACACCAGTTCAATGACATCAGTTTGCTCAGAGTTCTCTCTGACCCAATTCCAGTTCTAGTCTTTTTTTTAAGTGGTAGCATTACTCCCACGACTACGTCACCTCAAGGCTCCTTCTGCCCTTATAAACCTTAATACCCCGGTGTCTCCTCAGAATCAGGGGATTCTCGGGCCCCATCTCTCCCGGCACACAGCCAAGAGGGTCGCAGGGATCCTCACCTCTGCCGGACCGTAGAACCCGCCGCCCGGGCGGCCACTGCTTTACTGGGAGAGCGTCCTGAGGAGCCCACGTTAGTGCCACTGGGGGTCGGACCAGGCTGTGGAGGGAGACAAGAAGACAGACGGGTGAGCGCCGACCGCCGGCCGCCGGCCCCCAGACCCCAGGCCCTGACAGCCAAGATGGGCACCTTGCACGGGAGGGCGGGGAAAGCAAGGGAGCCTCAGAAGAAGGGCAAGGCATAAGGAAGAAGTCGGGGCGCCTGGGAGAGACGGGGACAAAGGAGGAACGGCGGAGGTCGCCATACCATGCTGGAAACTGGAGGGTGGCACGGCACCGAAACAGACGGCTGGAAAGCGCTGGTGCACTGAAAGGACCAGCGCTTGCAGAACCCGGTTCAGGAACTGGTTCAGGCCCCGCCCTCAGACCTGCTGGCCGGGTCTCTGACTCCAAGGACGCCTGGGTTGTCCTACTATATGCCTGTAAAAATTTGCTACCGGCGACTCGGTCGGCTGTTGTGTGGGAAATGCAGACCTTCCGTCTTCTTCCTTTAGATCACAGCGGCCTCCATAGAGTTCAATTTCTACCAAAAGGAGGATATGTATGTCCGTGGTCAGACGAAATCTTTTCTCCGGCAGTTACTAGTCACCCATGGATTTGCGCTGATGTGGCCTGTGCAACGCAGGCGCCGCGGGGCGTAGTCAGGCGGGGCCAGCTAGGAGCCGGGGAAGGAGCCTGCGCGAAAGGGCCTAAGGGCGTGGGAAGCCGGCGAGAAATCCCGGCCATGGGGGACCACAACGTTCAGGATAAAGGGGGTTCCCGCCCGTCGGTGCTGTTCCTGCACCCAGACCTGGGCGTGGGCGGCGCCGAGCGGCTGGTGCTGGACGCGGCGCTGGCGCTGCGGGCGCGCGGATGTACTGTGAAGATCTGGACTGCCCACTACGACCCCGGCCACTGCTTCGCCGAAAGCCGCGAACTGCCGGTCCGCTGCGCCGGGGACTGGCTGCCTCGCAGCCTGGGCTGGGGCGGCCGCGGCGCCGCGGTCTGTGCCTACGTGCGCATGATCTTCTTGGCGCTCTATGTGCTGTTCCTCGGCGACGAGGAGTTTGACGTGGTCGTGTGCGACCAGGTGAGGTGACACGGCGGGTCCGTGGCCGCACCTGGGTTTTTCACTGCGGAGGGCGCATTGCTCGACCTCTGATGACTTCTTCCGGTCTGCGGTTGGGAAAGATTGGAGCTGATCTGGAGAGATCGGAGCTGGGAGTGATCGTAGTTCTCGAACTTTAGTGTGGACATATTTAAATTGCACGTCACAGGGCCCCACCCTGAGAAGTTTTCATCCTTTCATCCAGGAGCGTGAAATGGGGCCGGAAATCCGCATTTTTTCCCTGGCACATGGGGTGATTCTGAAACAGATGGGCCTTGGGGCTTGCTGTAAGAAACACAGGCATTAAGGAGTCAGCCTTCAGTCAGCTTTGACTTCTGAGTAACTCGTCTGTTTACCTTCGTTGCATTATTTCTGTGGACACTACTTCTAGTCCACGTGCATCACAATGTCTATGGCCTTGGCAGCCAGGTCACCCCGCCCCTCAGCACTGTCAGGTGTTAACATATCAAGCTAAATATGCCATGTCCCCATTAAAACTTACATGGCTCTTCAGTAATCCTTGTTGAAAAGTTCAAATTCTTTTTCTTGATAAAGAATCCCCATCTGGATCTGGGCTGTAGCTCTTCTGCACCCTCGCCCCCAAAAAACATTTTTATTTTAAAAGGTAACATTTACTAGGACTAAAAAGACAAATAGTATAAAGTATAATGTAAGAGCCCCATCCCAGTTACTCTCAAAGATAGCCACAGTTAACCGTTTCTCCTGTACCCTGCAAGAATGGTCTATGGCTACAACAGCATATCTGCTATTGGACAACTTGGGGCGGGTGGTGCACTCCCCACCAAAGGTTTCTATTCTGGACATCCTTATATATCAGCATTAGAGCTTAACTTCTTTCTTCTTAGTGTCTGGAAAATCTTTTTTTTAACATACCATAATTATCCATTTTGACACTAACATTTTGACCAGTGTTTTATGAATAGATTAGTTTTGTAATGAACATCCTTGTACCTTTTTTTGTGTGTGTTTCTGCAAGTACCGATATGTCCTTCAGGTAACTCCCCAGAAATAAAATCAGTAGGTCCAAGAGTTGTTTGTTTTAAATGTCAGTAGTTGTTGCCAGGTTTGCCCTCCAACAGCGTGTGTTACTGCACTTTCCCATACACAGGATGCAGCCTCCGTGCCCTGGGGCACATTGGATGTTACTGACCGCTCTCATCTTCACCAGGCCGCAGGGGGAAATGGCATCACATTTGTGTGTGTGTTCCTTTAACTGTGACTCCTGAGTTACATTTGATCATCCTTGCTTATGTGGGAGATACTTCATTTTCCAAACACCTTGCATGTCTGACTAGTTAATAAACATGAGGCAGCTAAGACTGCAGTGGGCCGAGAAAAAACTGAGCTTGGAAGTAGGGGAGAGCTGGATTTAAATTCCATTTAGCTGCTACTTTCTCACTAAGTAGCTGTAGATAAATGCCTCAGTATCCCCAATGCTCATCCTCAGGTGTTAAATGAGCTGGAGATTAAGTGATTTGTAAAGTATCTGACAGGAAAGTCTAGTAATGCCAGCGTGTAGTTCATGCCCATTAGTGATTATGATTCATATTTTCTGAGCACATACTACATGCCAAATTCTTAAGCCTTTGACATACCCCATTGGGTTTAATAATCACAAAAAGCATATGGGTTTTTGAAACTATACTTGTCACCATGTCACAGAAAAGGAAAGTGAGGCCCAGAGAGGTAGATTACTTGATTGTGGTCACACAGCTAAGATTCAGACCCTGGCGATCTGGATTCCAGAGCCTGCACTCAAAACTATATAGTTCATTCAGTCCCTCTGGAGAAATATACTGGAGCTGCTGTGTCCAGCGTGGTAGCCACTGGCCTCAGGTGGCCGCTGAGCAGTTGACATGTGGCTAGTCTGCACTGAGATGTGCTGTAAGTGGAAAATACACACCTGGCTTTAAATATTTAATATGGGAAAAAAATGTATCAGTAACTTTTTTAGCATTGGTCACATTTTGCAATGGTAAAATTTTAGATAAATATTAAAATTAATCGAACACTTTGAAAAATTTTAATGTGGTTACTAGACTTTTATTTCCATTGGGCAATACTATTTTAGAGGAGACACTGCGCTTGCAGCTTTAAGTATTTAGCACACCTCCAGAAAACGTCTGCCAGCCTTTGACACCGTGCGAGAGTCCAGGAGCACAAAGCAGAATAAGGCACTGCCCACGCGGAGCCCACAGACCAGTAGGCAGGGTCGGCGTCTGTTCTTTTGATTTAGTTGAAGTTTAGGTTACCAGTCACTGTCTCTGTTGTTGATTTTGCTTTGGCTAGGTGTCTGCCTGTATCCCAGTGTTCAAGCTGGCCAGACGGCGAAAGAAGATCTTGTTCTATTGTCACTTCCCAGATCTGCTTCTTACCAAGAGGGACTCTTTTCTCAAACGCCTGTACAGGGCCCCGATCGACTGGCTGGAAGAATACACCACAGGCATGGCCGACTGCATCCTGGTCAACAGCCGGTTCACAGCGGCTGTGTTTAAGGAAACATTCACGTCCCTGTCTCACAGAGAGCCCGACATTCTCTACCCGTCTCTGAATGTCACCAGCTTTGATTCAACTGTCCCTGAAAAACTTGATGATCTAGTCCCCAAGGGAAAAAAGTTTCTGTTCCTCTCCATCAACAGATACGAAAGGAAGAAAAATCTGACTTTGGCACTGGAGGCCCTAGTGAAGCTGCGTGAAAGACTGACATCCCAAGACTGGGACAAGGTTCATCTGATCATGGCTGGTGGGTATGACGAGAGAGTCCTGGAGAATGTGGAACACTATCAGGAACTGAAGAAAATGGTCCAGCAGTTTGACCTTGACCAGTCTGTGACCTTCCTGCGGTCTTTCTCAGACACACAGAAAATCTCCCTCCTCCACGGCTGCACATGCGTGATTTACACACCAAGCAATGAACACTTCGGCATCGTCCCTCTGGAGGCCATGTACATGCGGTGCCCGGTCATTGCTGTTAATTCAGGTGGGCCCGTGGAGTCTGTCGTCCACAGTGTCACGGGGTTTCTGTGTGAGCCTGACCCAGCCCGCTTCTCAGAAGCAATAGAAAAGTTCATCCGTGAACCTTCCTTAAAAGCCGCAATGGGGCTGGCTGGCAGAGCCAGGGTGCAGGAGAAGTTCTCCTCTGAAGCGTTTGCAGAACGGCTCCACCGGTATGTCACCAGACTGCTGGTGTAATCAGACTTTTTAAGGTCTTTATGCTACATTCATCAGTATCATTTTTATAGATTGTATACTCAGTTTTGAAACCATAAAAGAAACCTAGAATTTAGTGCCAAAGAGTATTTAAAAAATGAATTTAATTCTTGAATCTGAGCCACCTTCTTATGTATGACTCCTTTCTGTCTGCTTTTCAGAAAAGCAGTATCTTATGCTATAGTAATTCTGAGTCTTACCAGTGTTGATTAAGATATAATCCATAGCCCTGGCTGGTGTGGCTCGGTGGATTGAGTGCCAGCCCGTGAACTGAAAGGTCGCTGGTTCGATCCTGGTTGGAGCATGTGCCTGGGTTGCAGGCCAGGTCCCCAATTGAGGCAACCGATCAATGTTTCTCTCCCTCCCTTCCCCTCTCTAAAAATCAATAAAATATTTTTTAAAAAAGATATGATATAATCCCATGTGTTAATTTTATTTCCTCTAGATTATTGCTGCTCTGCTTATGAAAATGAGTCATATTGTGCCTCAGTTGGTTTTAACAGTTTGTGTGTCTTCATCCGAGGTGAAGAATTTGGCTTCATAGCAGACTGAGAACAGGGTCACTCTTGTCCCCAGAATCAATGCACCTAGGTATCCCTTGTCCTCTGCTGTGGAGTTCTGGTTAGTCTTAACCTTTGCCTGGGTCCACAGCAAGGATGTTCTGGGTTGGTTGTTTTTTGTGTTTTTTTGTTTTTGTTTTTTTTTAATAAAGATGATTTTATTGTATCATAGGAAAAGGCAATAAAATACTAAATTTTGTATTTTGTGATCCATATGTAGATTAGGCAGCCAAGCCTGAAGTCAGAAACTAGGAGTAAACTGGCTGTTGAAGTCACACCTGCAGTGTGTGTATTGCTTAGGGTTTATTTTGTAACGTCATCCAATTCGTCAGCTTTGTTGACATTTGTGTTGTATTAAGTAAGACCCTACTAAGTACAAGGCACAAATTGCTTTTCACCCTTCAAGGCCTGCCTCACACCACTGCTGTGGAGCCTCCCCGACCCTCCACTCGCCTCCCAACGTGGAAGTGAACTTCCCCTTCCACATAGTCGGCCCTTTTCATGGCACTGACCAGTCTCACAGTCCGTTACTTACTTGTTCATCTAAGTACAAGTAAACAAAGCACTTCTCCACAAACCTTTAAATTCATTTGTAACAATTTAGCAAATACCACTAGCCAACAGTTCCACATGAAGCCACTCTAAGAGCACAGACCTGAGAACCTTGGTCAGATTATTCAATCTCTGCCTCCACTGCTTCATCTGTGAAGTGGGATAACTGTACAAGTCTGTTTTTCTCATAAGGTGTTTGACAGATTACAATGCCAAAAAGGAGTTCTTTAAAATGAGAGTGTCAGATATATTGAGCCTTATGGAATATGTTGAGTTTTTTTCCCTTTGGTATTGTGAAACCTTACTGTCCATTAGAGTAGGCCACCTCCATTCTGTGGCACGGTGTGTGTGATTCTCAGAGAACCACAACCTGAGAAAGGCCTGGTGGCTCTGACCTCCGGGTTAGGACAGACAGACTCCATTCTGATCCATAACTGATCATGCTCTGACCCGTAGCCAGTACTTACTCATTGCAAGCACTAAAACCTTTGCCCATTTTTTGCGGATCCTTCCAAAAAAGGCTACCTGGGTTCATCGGCCTTAAGTTCAACCTCCCCTTCGCTATCTTAAACCCTAGCAGGTGACAATAAGACCACAGACCTGGGAGAGATGCAGAGCCCTGCCTGACGGGAGCTTGCAGCCTCTGGTGCACTGACCCCTGGCTCTTGGACCCAGGAAGGAACCTTGTCCACAGGAGGCGTTTACAGCTGCCAAAACTAAGCTGAAATTAGGGAAAACGGAAATACGGAACACTGAAGTGAATTGTCTGGACCTTAAGTCATTCCAGCACTTAACTGTGCTGGGCGTGATGTAGGATGCATAGCAGGCAGCTCACTGAATGCTGGCGTTTGCATGAGGGTGGTGGTCTTCCCTTTACAGATGAGTGTGGCTGAGCACTTGCCTCTGTCATGCAGCTTGGTACGTGGGCAGTCTCAAAGCTCTCTGATTCAAAAGTCCGTCCACTTTTCCTTCCCTTGCTCTGCATGAGTTCAGCCTCCTGTGTGGCGTCTCTTCAGGGAAACCCCGTCCACAGCACTGCAGTTGCACCTTTCAGGTCCTCAGGTTTAGAAAGGCTTTGCTATGCATTGTCCCTTCCATCTTCGCAGCAATATTGTGAGGTGGGTATGATTATTCCCCATTTTATACACGAAGAAAGAAGCGCAGAGATGAAAGAATCACCTAAGAGCACACAACTGAAGCGTGAGTGAGCCAGGGTTCCACCTGACCTGTCCAGGACCGCACGTACCAGAATTTCTCAGCCTGCACCTGTTAGTAGCATAAATGTTCTCTAATACTTGATGAAATTCAAAAGTACAGCCTTGAGTCAGCAAAGCGAGGGAATGTGATGCTCATCTGTCTTCAGATTAGTACCCTGATTATAAAAGATGCTAATGCCCCACACCCACCCCATTGCTGTATCCCAATCCCTGTGAGAATTGCTGCCCTCCCTGGAGCAGACATTGGGTCATTGGAAGTCCTAGGAGTTACCAGGGTCATTTATTTGCACAAAGCAGAAATTCAAGCTAGCTTAAAAGGTTTTGAGTTGGGTGTTTGAAAGGATTCAAGCCAGAAAACAGTCCTGCTCCAGCACTCTATCCTTGGCAAGAGGACTGGGTTTTAGGTGGGGCTCACAGTGAGGGTGACCCCCACCTCGTCACCCAGAAACAGTACTACAGGCACATGTGGAAATATCTTGCAAGAAGCACTATCGCTAGGCCAGCCACAGAAGTCATCTGAGACAGTCTGGAGGAGCTTCTCAGGTGCGTGTGGGGGGTAGGGGGGATGTTGAGGTTTGACAGGAGGCACAAGTGGAACACAGGTGTGACGGACCTGTGGCCTGCCACTCTCCCCAGAATTTGTCAGGCAGAATTAGAATAGTCTGCGAAGAGGATGAACTCAGACTGGCCTTTGGTTTTCTGTTACTTAACCTAGAATCCAACTTTTGAGAAGGTATCCCAATGCTGATAATCCTAAAGTCTAAGTTTCCTCCTCTGCTAAATGGGTATAATCAGATCTAAGTAGCCAATCCCATAGGGTGTTTGTGAGGAATGGACAAATAAAAGTGCATGAGAGGCCCTGGCTGGTGTGGCTCAGTGGGTGAAGGACGGCCTGTGAACCAAAAGGTCGCTGGTTGGATTCCCAGTCAGGGCACATGCCTGGGTTGAGGGCCAGGTCCCCAGTGGCGGGGTACAGGAGAGGCAACCACACATTGATGTTTCTCTTCCTCTTCTTCTCTTCCCTGTCTCTAAAAATGCATAAATAAAATCTTTTAAATAAGAAAATAAATGAGTACATGAGAGGCACTGAATCAGTACGTGAATGACTGAGACAGGGGACGTGAAGCCGGTTGGAAACTCAGAGTGTCATGAACTCGTGAGGGACGAAGGCAGCCTTTCACGGGCCTGGATGAATTGCTCCTGTCTGTGGCCACCCAGCGAATGCAGCAGTGAGGGTGTAAGGTGGGGGAAGTCACACCATGGGGACATGGAGAGATGGTCTGAACAACCCCGCCAAGGAGTATTTCCCTCTCAGTGTGTGCATGGCTTAACTCGGTATCAAGAGGTTTCCCGACTGTCAAGACAGGAGTCCTGAAATAAGGATAAACGGGAGGCCAAGCCAACACAATAGAGTCCCAAAATAGATCTGCATATAGGTAGTCAATTGATTATTGCCAAAGGTACTGAGGTAGTTCAATGGGGAAACACAATCTTTTCAAGAAATGATGCTGGAACACTTTAATACCTGTATGGAAAATAATGAACTTCCACCTTTAACTCAAACCATATACAAAAATGAACATGAAGTGGATCATAGGCCTAAACAGGAAAGCTAGACTATAGAACTTGGAGAAGAAAATAGAGAAAAATCTCCACAAACTCAGGGTAGGCAAAGATTTCTTAGAACACAAAAAGCACAAAGCATAAGGGAGAAAAATGATAAGTTGAATTTCATAAAAATTAAACACTGCTCTTCAAACGACACTTTTTTTGTTTGTTTGTTTATTTGTTTGCTTTTCAGTGAAAAGACAAGCCAGCCCTGACGGGTGTGGCTCAGTTGGTGGGGCATCCTCCTGCAAAGCAAAAGGTTGCTGGTCCAGTACCTAGTCAGGGCACAGGCCTAGGCTGCAGGTTCGCCCCCTGGTCAGGGTGCATATGAGAGGCAACCGATTGATGGTTCTCCCTCTCTTCCATGTTTCTTTCTCTCTCTTCCACCTTTCCCCTCTCTCTAAAAAAAATTAAAAATTTTTAAAAAGACAAGCCAGACTTGGAGAAAATACTCATTATTAGTATATGTGATACAGACCAGCATCCAGGATATGTAAATCATTCTCACAACTCAAAGAGGACAAACAACCCAAAGTTTTAATGGGCACAATACATGAAAGGCCACTTCACAGAAGATAGCCGAACAGCCAATGAGCACATAAGATGCTCAGCACCACTGGTCATCAAGGAAATGCAAATAAAACCACAAAGAAATACCAATACACACCCATAAAATTAAAGACTCTCGGTAAAAATGTGGACGAGAATGTGGAGCAACTGCAACCCTCACGTGCTCCAGAACGGTACAACCGCTTAGGAAAACAATTGGACAGCTTCTTCCAAAGTTAAACATAGCACCTACCACACAACCCAACATTCTCCTTCTAGGTGTTTTGCTTAAAATAAGTGAAACCATAGCTAAACAAAAACTTGTATTCAAATATTCATAGCAGCTCTATTCATTAATAGTCAAAAGTTGAAAACACTCCAGGCTCCCATCAACCAGCGAAGGGATAAACCCGGTGTGGTGCGTTCATACAGTGGAGCACTCCGCAGTAAGAAGGGGTGAGGCCCTGACCAGCACGCTGACACTGACGAATCTCAAAACACACTGAGGGGTAGAAATCAGACACGAAAGAGTCCATGGTGTATGATCTCATTCGTGTGAAACTGTTGGGGAAAAACTACCTCATCTACAGTGACAGAAAGCAGATCATCGGTTGCCAGGGGCCTGGGTGAGGGAAAGGCGGACAAGCCGAGAGCGCAGAGGCGTGTTCGGACACGGATGGGCGTGTTTCACGCCTTCAGCATGGTGGTGGTTAGACAGTGCAAAACTTGTCAGAACTAATGAAACGCATGCTTAAAGTGAGTGCGCAGTATTGTGTGTAAATCACACCTCATAAAGCTGAGGGTCGTTTTAAAAAATCACATGTGGTGCATCCCCATTTTTATAGGAAAGCAAAGATTTTTTAAATGAATAAATGTCAAGATCTATATGTGACTATATAACTATAAAAGTTCGTAAGAATATATACCCAGGTGTAAAAGTCTTTTAAGTCTTAAAAGCTGAGAGCGATTATCAGTGTGGATTAAATTTTTCTTTTGTTTGCTTGTAGTTTTTTTACATTCCAGTAGTTGAATTTCTCATAAGAAAAAAAAAGGACATAAAAGGAAGTATAAAGTAACCCTATTGGTCACATACATTTTTACAACATAGTTTTGGACACTTGTGTTTCCAGCTCTTGCCATATTTGTTTGGGACATGTAGTTTGTTCTGATTAATATATTTAGATTACTCCAAATTTTTGGTACTACAGAAGCCTAGATGAAAAATAATTGACTTTAAATTTTAAAAGCAAATAGTTAACATTTAAAAAAGCAAATTAAAAAAAAACATACAAAAGCCCTGGCTGGTGCCAGCCAGCAAACCCAAGGGTCACAGCTTGGATTCCCAGTCTAGGGCGTATGCCAGAGCCCCACACCCAGTATGAGGTGCGTGTGAAGCAACCCCATTTTTATGTTTTTCTCCATTCTCCTTCCCTCCCCCTTTCTAAAAATAAATAAATAAAATCTTTAAAACAAAGAAAGTAAGTAGATGTATGGAAAGGTTGCAAATTGCGTAGCAACACAGCAATATATGTATATGTATATATAGTGATTTTTTAAAAATCGCTGATGATGTTTATTTTCAAACCAAATTGCCATGTTGATCAGCTTGTGTTCAGGTAAATTGTGTGCCCTTTGCATTGTAGAGCGCAGAAACCTGACTTAATACTTCAATTCAATAGAGTAAATACAATATCATGCGTCAGGACATATGTACCATTAATTAAAATTTTTAACAAGGTAACTGTATTAGTCAGGACTCTTGGTTGCAAGCTAGAGCTGGGTTTCTGACTAATACAGTTTGTAATTGTAAAGGTTAAAGAGCAGAAGAAGAAAATGCTTCAGAAGCTACAGGAATAGATCGTGTCGTTCAAGGAAAAGCTGCACAAACAAGCCAGGGAAGTGCAGGGATATGGCGAGACTTGAGCTTCAAATTGAACCAGGGATTCAAAAGCCACCAGAACAGCATTTTTTTTTTTTAATATAAGAGTTCATTCTGTATGCTAGTGTCTTCCTCTTGCCAGGAACATGACCTCCAATAGCAACCAAGACCTCTATCCCACTGTTTGTAAGAGGAACCAGCCCTCTGTCTCAGAGCTTGAAAAGGTATCAGTGAAGATTCCGATGTTTCCCCTTGAATGAATGAAGCAAGCCGAGGGCGCGGTACTGTGGTTTCCCTGGCTGCTGTTGCTCCCATCAGCCACGGCCAGGACCCAGGATCCTGTGGAACTGGGAGAGAGGAGCCCGGTGAGCAGAGGAGCGGAAAGGATGCGGTCCCCAGAAGGGGAGTTAGGCAGACACAGTACATGTCCTCTCCAGCATTCAAAGTAGAGGTTCCTTAAAAACTTGCACCCAAGGGGCCCTGGCAGACGAGCTGTCCCTTCTCACACATCTTTTGCCCCTTGCTTCCCTTTCCACCTGTATCTACATAGGACCTGCCTTGGGCCGTTGACTGGGGCTGAAGAAATGAAGCTGCCGACAGTTTAATACTCTTTGACTTGTATAATTGTACATCGCTGGATGTTAGTATCCCCAGAGCTTTTTGTTTACATTTGAATAATCATGTTCCATCTATGTCTTAATTTTGAGTATTTCTCTTTTGGGGGGGGGTTGTCTAATTAATAAGCAGAGAAACCTTGGATTTAGGGAGTTTCTCACATCTATGAGTATTGGCCACTAATGCTTTATTAGACATTAATAAAGATTGCTAGGGTTGCTCTTATTCCTTTGTATAAATAGATAGATAGATATCTTTTCTACATACCTTCCTTTTTTTTCTTAAAAAAGGCACTTTCTCTTCCCTCTTTATTCTTTTGATCTGCACTGATGTATGCTATTATCCTATTGTTTCAATATAAATAACTTCACCCTGGCCACTGTGGCTCAGTTGGTTGGGCATTCCCACAAGGCAAAAGGTCGCCTGTTCCATTCCCGGTTGGCACATGCCCAGGTTGCGGGTTCTGTCCTTGCGGGGCGCATACGAGAGACAGCCAATTGATGTTTCTCTCCCTCTCTTTTGCCTTCCCTTCCCCTCACTCTAAAAATAAATTTAAAAATTAAGAAAAATATGTAAATAACTTATCTTCAAATACTTTAATCTTTTGGTTTCAATTTAGACATTGTATTTGCTGCAGTTTTTTAGATTTATTTCAATAAGATCAACTGGTCCCACTGCTTCCTCCAAGTTCTTAGCTGCCCTTTGCAAGTTCCTGCTTTAGAATCATCGCCGTCTTCACGTGGAACATACCTCTGAGCAACATTTGTTCACAGAGAATGTATGCATTTGCAGAATTTCATCCCCACTGCCTTTACATACAAATAACATGATTGTATCATATATATCATGCTTGAATCCTATGTTTTTCTTTCGAAGCTTTGCAAATGTTATGTGTTGTGTATCACCTTCTAGAACAGCTTTTCTGATAGTATGTTCTGGGGAAATAACCTGTAAAAGGTGCTTTAGGAAAAAGGCTTCTGTGGTCAGATAAGTACGGGAAGCATTCCGTACAACCAGAAATGGACCAAGCACAATAGTGTCGGAAAGGCCGTGCATGAGACATCCTGAGGTAATGAAGATGCTTTAATTTTACTTCCAGTGTATCCAAGCTATTTGACTACAACAATATTGAAAGAAAGCACATGACCAATAATACATTAAGAGTTAGCATTCGCCGAGCATTTATATAAGGCAGGCATTTTTCTTCAACTTATTCTTTTCTGTCAACTCATTGGACCCTCACAGCAGCTCAGTGTGATTGATAAAAGTTTTCAGCCCATTTTAACACATGAGAAAACTGAAACACAAGGACCTTCAGAGAACAAGCTGGACAACGGCAACTTCAAAGCCGAGGAGTCAGCTCCTCAGGACTCACGGCCTCACAAGTTGGCAGGTAAGGGCGCCATAAAGGCAACTTCTTGCCCTTCCCAAGAATGAAAAACATAACAAGACATCTTATTGCACCGAAAAGAAAGGGGAGCTTTCCACCCAACAGGTCCCTGTAACAGAATCCGCCACGGAAGTATGGCAGAGGCACTTTGGGAGGGTCACTGAATTATCGCCGGCACAAGTGCTCAAACCCTGCCGCTGGCCGACGTCCAGGACCCGTCACGGAAGGCTCATCACCCCATCAATGCAGCCTCCTGGGCTGACGGGCAAAAAAAAAATCCAAATATTCATCGCACATCTGTGCTGGGCAGATTATACATTAGCAATTCAAATCTGGCCTGTGTGCGGGCAGTTCCTGAAAATGCGTCTGTTTGGGTGAGATGCCTCGTTGTCTGGGACGGATAATAAGGCAACTCGGTCCAATCTTGAAGAACAATCAACCCATCTTTCGAAGGTGACTGGCTGTGTGTGTTCTTGCCCTGGCAGCGCTGGAACAATGGCCCCATAATGCACTCGACTCAGCTGGCAATGAAGTCCCGTCCTGATTAGTAGCCCTGGCTGATGTCAATCACCACGAGGTGCACCATTGTCCTCTGGTCCCCAACACAGTTTATTTACAGGAAAACAAAGGCTTTGGGGAGCTATGGCTGCTTCCCAGAGATTGCAAAATAGATTGAGCTGTCAAGCACACAAAGTAGATGAAGATTAATGAGTTGTGCGGACAATAAATATGAGGAGATGACCATGAATATGCTAATGGGCATTATCCATATACACCGTAATTGCTACCAAAATTAAAAGGTGGCATGAAGGAGATGGGTCATGAGGTGACAGGGAGATAATCTTGGATGCTTGAGGCGCTCACCCCAGATAAGACCCTCTACAGGTTTCCTTTCCCGGAGTAAACCATCCCGAAGCATCATTGTTCACAGGCTGTCTGAATAGGCTCCTTTTAAACAGGGATGTAAGAGGTCGGGTGAGGGGGGGGGGGGAGCTGGAAAAGTTACTGTAGGGAAAGGTGTAATTAGAATAAGAAAGGTGGTTATCAAAGGCAAGAAGTGATCAGCTGTCAGGTTCCCTCCTCATCCCCGGGACGGAACTGATGAGGGATGTCACTTCAAACTTCAGGCCCCTTCCCACCCCAGAGCCACAGGAGTATCATAACTACGAGAATGTAATTGAGGTCACTCGTGGGGAGGAGTGAGTGATGTTTTTCAAAGTATTCTAATACTCTGATGATTTTTAAAAAAATAAACATCACAGAGCAATTTGAAGAAAATAATGTTTAAAAGGAGAGTGCCATTTTGTCTCCATGGATGATTCCCTTTGGGAAAGTCTATATCCTGTGGAACCCTGGCATGGCTGTGGCATGACTGAGTCCCATCTGGGCTTGCAGCCTGTCAACCTCTGACCCCGTCATCCCCTTCCTTCCTGCCCACCCTCATGTCTGTGGGTGGCAATTAAGTCAGCAGAGTGACACACTGAAGTAATGCTGGAAAGCCATGAGTACTAGAAAGAGAAAGGATTTCTCGTTTCGTAGTTTCTCTCCTCTGGAGGACGTGGGAACTTGGGCCTCATCCCCTGGACGTCTGTGGGGGATCACCCCCTGGCTGTAAGGACTCACCTTTGCTCCTTCCGGATAGAGACCAAACACCTGGTGAAAGGGAGGCAGGATGAAGCCAGGGTTTCAGAAAGAGGGCGGAAGGCCGAAAAAGAGGAAGGGTAGCCAGGAGCAAGAAGGGGCTGCAGAGACTACCTGAGGCTGACTCTACACGGGCCGAGATCTGCCTAATGGGGAGAAATAATTTGGTCTAAATCTATGAAACAACCCCACAGAAAGGAAGAAAAAGGTGCCACCTTAAGTAACTGTGCAAATTAGTGTCTGTCTAACAAAAGGCAAAGGAATGGCATGTAACACTTTACTCTAGTTGACAAGTTGTTTCCCATGGGACTGAGGGCCAACCGTTCGGAAGCCTCTCTGCATGTAGACCGGAATTGCACAATTCAATGTACACGGAGAGCAGACGGCAGAAGGTGGCTTTCTGGTCATTGGAGTGGGAGTTTACAGGCGAGCAAGGGGGTAAGGCTTGGAGTGATTGGTGTGGGAATGGATTAAGCTGGAGATAGCAGTACGAATCCATGCTGAACTTAATATGAACACAGATGGTCTCCCACAGAGATAAGCATAGCCATGCATATACACACAGTGCACACACACCTTTCCTCGCCTTCCCGGCCGGCAGGGCCTAGAAAATGGCAACAGCACTTCAGCAGCAGCATGCGCACCAGCACCCACGTCTCGGTTTCTAATGCTCCGCTCCAGGAGAAGGAACCAAGGCTTGCCAGGGAAATGGCTGCTTCTAGGATGGCACAGGAAGGACACAAGAAACCGACCTTGAGAGCATCTCGACCTTGAATTTCCAGCCGCCAGAACTGCGAGATGGTGAATGTCTCCTGTTTAAGTCCCCGGGTCTGTGGCACTTTGTTATGGCATTCAAAGCTGACTAATACCACAGGTCTTCAGGGAGCTATTCTTTAGGCACTTGTCATGGTGTCCGTGGGATCTGTGAGGAAAGTCATCAGCATTCAGAAACCACCTACCGTGAGTGGGGTCCATTTCTTGCTTAGGTGTCAGAGTCGCTCACCTGGTGGTGGCCATGCATGACAGAAGGTGCAGGGGAAGAGGGGCAGAGTTCCAGCTTTGCAGTCAGGCAGCTCGGAGTTTGAGTCTCGGCTCTGCCACTTTCTAGGTGGAGACGCTGGGCAAGGTGACATTTCTGAACTTCAGTTGCTCAGGCTCCTCCTCTGCTGTCACATGCCAGCTCTGCGGGCCCTTTCCACTCACACCTGTTGATGCGTCCGTAAGCCCACGGGACCCTGTCCTCCTCATTCGTCTCCGGACCCCTGCTCGGCACACAGCAAGCACTCTGAGACATTTAGATACGTATGTGCGTGGGGATGGTGACAGTTAGTTATGTGCCTTATCGAGTGCCCTCAGTTAATAAGAATTGCTAATTTAAAAAAACTATTGTGAACTTGAATCCAAAAAGATACAGATTCAAACCCTTCTCTGCCACTTAGCAGGGTGACCCTTGAGCAAGCACTAACTATGCAGAGTCTCAGTTTTCTTTTGTAAAGCAGGGTGGATAAAGAAGCAGACACTGTTAAATGGTTGCCCAATGGAGTTCCCAACTCCCTTCTCTCTTCTCATCACGGCAGAGGCTAAAAAAGCTAAACACTCAGTTTCCCAGCCTGCCTTGTGGTAGTAGGGGCCACATACTCCTCTTAGGCCAAGGAGTTGAGAGGAGTAAGTTTGCAGGTGAGCTCCTAGGAAAGACATCTTCACCCTAAAGATAAGCGCAGGAAAAGAAAGGCTCTCACCACCCAGCAACTGTCCTGCTTCCTGCCTTCAAACGGAGACCAAGGAATGAATAGCCATCTTGCCATCACAAAGGAGTGAGTCCAAGGAGGGACTGCAGAGTAGAAGGCTGGATCCTTGATGCGACCATCAAACAGATGCATAAGAATAGCAGCACCTTCCTGCAGAAATCCTGTTAAGGAAAGGGTGCAGCTCCTAGGGGTTTATACCACTTTGGTTGTGTTTCTTGTTACTTGCAGCCTAGAGCATCATAACCGATCAGCTTGCCTCATACGGTCTCTGTGAGGACTGATTAGAATCCTCCATGTGCCTGGCATGCGGTGAGCACTCAATGAGTGGGAATTCACTGTTCTGACTGTGGACCATAGCTCTGTTGTTAGGGAGCTCAGTGCAGTTAAGAAGACAGTGGGAGGGGTGAGGAAGAAGGGATGAGAGAGGGAACAATAGAGGGTAAAGGGAGGGCACAAAGGATGTAGTGGGGAGGTGGACAAGCACAGAACTGCAGAATGGAGGGGGAATGAAAGTGGAAGGAAGAGAGAAAGAGAGGGGGTGGGGAGAGAAGAAGGAAAGGAGAGAAGAAGACAGAAGGGGAACCCTACTAATAACTGAGACAGAAAGATAAAATAATCACAGCAAGAGAACTCAAAGAGGCAAGGCAGAAGTTGTACTGTTTCTTGTACACCTGGATTTCTGGACTGAGACCTGTAACCACGGTATTGTTCTGTAGAATTTCTGTGAACGTGTAACTCTATAATAAATGGGAAAGGACCCAGTGCATGGCAGACACTTCGTAAATGTTTGCCGAATTGAATGGTTTCAGTTTGAAATTGGCAGTGGCAGAAGGAAGGGTCAAAGGAATTGATTGGTCGCAGCCCATTTCCTTCTAACTGCGTGAATAAGGCCTATGAGATGAGAGCCTGAGCACTTCCTGTGGGAAGGGGGATCCCAAAGGGGCCAGCTCTACTTACAAGAGGTGGCACTTGTTGTCACTGAATGAGAAGGGGCAGGGCAAGCCCTGCAGAGCCTGGTGGCCCGCTTTCGAAAGGACTCTGCAGGGCACAGAAACACTGTGCGAGGAATGGAGGTGCCCCGGCCCCAGGGGTCCGAGGTGAATGAACAGCAGCACCCACCAAAGCAGAGCAGACTGAAGCAAACCAGCTTTAAAATGTCCATGTGGGAGGTGTTTGAATACAGACAGTATCAGACTTCATAGACTTTTTATTAATTGTCTTAGTAATCACGGTATATGGTGATGTCAGAGTGCGTTCTTACTCCTAGGAGATTTATGCGGAGATATACGGGGATGCAGAGTCATGGCTGGAAAATCCTTTCACATGGTTTTGCAAGACAATTTTAAAAGAAATGGGAAGCAAATAAAGCAGGAATGGGAAAATGTTAAAGTACATAATAAACATTAAAATTGGTGACCTTGATTTATTCATTTTTGTGTTTCTCTTTGAATACTCACCAGCCCCCGCCCAAACCCATTCTCTAGTCTGCCTGGCACAAAGGGGGTGTTCAATATATTTGGTGAATTAATGTTCAAAAATAAAATTCAGTTTGGCTAACATCTGTGTAACTAAGTAAAGACGTGGTTTCCAGCCATCCTCAAAGACATATCCACAACTAATTGCTTTCTTAAGTAAACATAACCTGCTGAAAACCATCATTGAACATAGATTTTTTCCTCCCAGAGTCTAGGAGCAAGCAAGAGCCTACTTGACCTCTGTCCCAAGATGCTCCAGCCTGACCCCCCACCCTCAGAAGATCCGACAGTGTCCCCACACCCCACACCCCCTCCCCCAGGACTGCGTTCCTGCCACCCTCTCTCGGAGTCCCTTCCATGTCAATACCTTGGTCAAAACCATGTGGCCAAAGACAATTTGAGGGAAAACAGTACATACGTTGTCCATTTTAAAAAACGTTTTAAAAGAACTGGCAATGGAAACCATTCCTTTGCAACTAGCTTGTAAAACATAATGAAAACATTCCCCGAGAAGCAATGAACTCTAGCTCACTGTTTAAAACGAATTAGACAGTTTTTTTTAATCCTCACCCAAGGACATTTTTTCACTGCTTTTAGAGAAGGAGGAGGGGAGAGAGAAACATCCACGTGAGAGAGAAACACCGGCCGGCGGTCTCTCCTGCGTGCCCAGGCTGGGGAAGGGGCCGCAACCCAGGCGCGTGCCCTGACCGCCCGTCCGACCACTACGGGTGAGGCTCCAACCAACTGAGTCATGCCGGCCGTGGCCCCGTTAGATATTTTAAAAGGCACTTTTCTTATTCCAAAAGAAATTTTCTCCATCATAGAAAAATCAGAAAATGAGGACATGAAAAATGAACTCCTCTTCCCCGCCCCCCGCGAGAAGACTGCCGTAGCATTGTAGGTCCTTTTGCATTAAATAATAATAACAATAATTAATAGTAATAGATATCACCATTCAGTGGGCGCTGACTCTGCACCCAGCACATCGTAGCCCTCACAACAAGAACGTAAGATGCAGAGGAAGACGCTGGGGCCCAGGGAGGGCAGGGCCCGCGCCCAGGATCACACAGCTGGTGAGCATCAAACAGAGCCAGCCCCTGGTCTGCTTACCTCCAAAGCCCAAACTCATAACCATGGCTCTATACATAAATTCCATAAATTTCCATCATTTTTTACAAAAACAAGAGTCTAACTCACAGTCCCCCATTGTTGTACTATTACATTGCTTTCAGCTGGTGTTCATCTTCTACTGCTGCTAAACGAATGACCACAAAATTCGTGGCTTAAAACAGCACACATTTACTCTCCAGGACCCCGACCTCGCCACTGCAGGGCATCCTGGGTGGGGGTCTCCCCAGGGGTGGCCGGCCCTGTCTTGTCTGGGGGTGTCAGGCTGCCAACTAAAGACCTTCCCTGGTCTGAGGCCCCAAAGGCCTGAACGTTGTAGCTCCCCTGCGCTGATCTCTCACCTACATAAACCCTGTCATTCTCCCAGAGCTGCTCTGTCCCCCATCCAGCATGCGAGAGACCTGGATCTGTGTGCAGGAGTGGGACACGCACCCAGGAGCACTCTCTCTGCCTGTGTCTCTAGCCTGCTCATCTGGCTGGTGCTGCCCCAGCTCTTCCGGGCCACATGAGACGTGGCACCATGCCAAAGGTGGATTCTCCGAGAGGGGTTAATAGTCTTTAATTCCTCCAAACTTAGCAAGTGGCTTCCTCTACAGACAGTTCGTCTCTGAGGCTGAACCCCAAAGTGGGATGGTGTGTTTGTCAGCTACCGCCACACTGATGCCGCATAACAAACCACCTCAAAACTCAGTGCTTTCCAACAACAAGCATCTGTTTTTCTCACTGCCAGTTCTCTGCTTTGGCTGAGGTGGCTCTGCTTCTGCTGAAGGGCAGCTGGGGCTGGCTCCCAGGTGTGGGTCAGATTCAGACTTGCTCCATGTGACTCCATATTGTCCTTGGATGGCAGCGGCCAGAGACACATTCTTCTCTGGAAAACCAAAACAACACCAGCGACCATTAAAAGCACAGTGTCTCTCCAGACCCTGGCTCTTCTCTTCACATCCCACCGGTCTAAACAAGCTCCTTAGTGAAGCCCGATGCCAATGAGGCAGGAAAGAGGTTCTATCCTTCTGTGTTCCGTGAGGTCCTAAGACAGAAGGAGAGAGTGAGGCTGCAAATACCAGCACATCTCCTTCTGCTGCCCTCACGTTGAACATCCCCTTAGTTCCTCACCTTAATGGTGCAAGAATAAGGGAGGAAAGGCCACTTTCGCTGACCCTAGAAAAAGGAACTGCTCCACCGCACATGACCTACTTACAAACCTTGCCGGCTGTAGACCATCGCTATAAACGCCAGTCTTCCCCGTTTATCTCAGAGGACGACTAGGAATGTTTGGGCAGCATGCAAATTTACGGTCAGAAAACATTATCTCCTAAACACTGCAACCCTGTCCCCAAATCACCTCTTTAAATTCAGATTGTTTTCCCATTCCATCGTTTGCAATCAGAGTTTTCATCACAGACAGATTTTTACAGGTCAGCCGTAGACCAGGGATTTATTTGTGCCCATAAACAAAAAACGATATTAATCTCAAACTATTTCTGATTCTTGGTTAACGCTCTTAAACATCTTGCATCCCAGGGGACTCTTTGCCCTGTCGCATGAAGATGATATTTCAAGATTTATATTTCCCCAAAGAAGCGAGGAGCTCATAAAACCTAATGTATTCCGTGGTTTGGAATGATAATTTGGCACAGAGGTGAGGGAATATTTCACTATGCATCATTACAGCATCCATGTAAGTTGTTAATATACTACTTACTACTTCCCTTTAAATATTCATCCAGCCCCTGTTTACGGAACGGCCCCCACGCCCGGTGTGGGCTATGGGTGGCATGTGTATTAGGGCCCAGGGACTAGTGAGGACGAAGCTGTGGACCTCTGCCTGACTTGAGGGAGGTGGGATATGGATGGAGATGGAAGGGAAGAAGCTGTCAGAGGCAATTTTAAAAAGTTGTCTTTTACCACTTCCCAGATCTGCCAGGCACCTGTCCGGGCTGTCGCTACAGGAATAGCCGATGTGTGGGCGACCATCGCCCTCTGGTGGCCAATAAGCAAAGTGCGTTATAGTCTTCACATCCAGAACAAAGACCCAGCAGGTCTCCCAGCCCCTGTCACTGGCTGAGATAGTGACAGTTCTTTACTCTGGGGACTGGACTGACTGGCTCGACTGACTAATGAGATGTACATTAGCTCAGGAAAGAGTTACTGAGAGCTTGGCAGAGCGGCTGGGTCTGAGGGTCTGAGGTGAAAATCTAACTTGGTCAGTTATGCTGGCAGGTGTTTAAACTGCACCAGTGCCCATGAAGGTGATGCATGAGTATTGCATGAGTATTGCTTCTGCCGCAGAGCCCACCCCGGCCCAGCCCCCAGCTGCTGCTGAAAGCCAGCCTCGAGGCCCAACTCTCACGCCCTCCTGCAGGAAGCCTTGCCTGCTCGCTGCTGCCCTCCTGAAGCCAGTGAGGGCCGTGTGTCCTGGAGTGAGGCCCCGTGTCCAAACGAGCCAGAACTGTGGGGGATATCTGCCCAACTTTTACATTTCTGAAGGCAGGCACTGGTCTGTTCAGGTCCTGAAATAAGGCCAGGCCTGGCCCAGATCCAGTGAGTGAGTGAGTGAGTGAGTGAGTGAGTGAGTTTGTTGCATCAGAGAAAATTTCACCTCAGCCATCGTCTCGCAGGCCCACAGTGGGGAACACAAGCTTTGTAGGTCTCATACACATCGGTGCTTGGCTACAGGTTCAAGGATGAGGCCAGAGAAAGTACTTCTGGGCAGTGGGGCAGAGTGAACGTCTGACCTGCAATGCTGTCTCCTCATGCACTCTTGCAGCCTGCACTTCTCCCAGGAGTCCCCGGGGCAGGCAGGCCTGGGGAGGAGCGAGGCAGCGGACCTGGGCCTGATTCCGGGCAGTCATCTTGGTGCCTCTATTTTCACATCTATACAATAGGAGCAAAAAATATTGAGGAACAATTTTCAAACATAAAATCATACAATTGATACAATCCTGTTTGCACCACGGTCAGTCTTTCCAGTCACTTCTGGGTTTGGAGCCCCCTGGGTAGGCATTTCCTGCTGAGTCATCCATTCAGTCACTGTGGCAACAATACGGGATAGTGGCCCGGAGTCTTGGTGCTGGAGCCAGACAGCCTGAGTTGAGCTCTTGCTCTGTCGCTCACCGGTGTTGGCACCTCATGCATCTTACCTAATTTCTCTGTATCTGGACAGCGCATCTAGAAAAGGGAAAGATGGCAGCATTCCTATCAAAGGAGTATGGTGAGTGGCGAATCATTGAATGTATATAAAGACAGGAGAACAGTGACTAGCTCTTATGAAATGCTCAGAAAAGCGAGCTCTTCCTGAATTATTACGTAGAAGCTGCTTGTCAGGAGGTTGGCTCAGCCTGGAAGGGTGTATCTCAAAGATGGAACTGAGCTTCCATTTACATAAAAATTGATCTCTCTCTAATGCACATGTTTGGTATAAAGTTCTTTACTCTGTGGTCAACATACCACAAAATATGCCATAAAGACATCTGTTGCTCTAATGTTTATTGAATTACTTAACAGGCTCTATTTTTTTCTGCATAAATTTGCACACCGTGCATGGCTTTGTACATGAGGGAGCAATAACACACAATGAAATGCCGGGCGTGATCTCCAGCCCCCTACTGCGTCAAGCAGAGGCCAGTGGCCAAGACGGGAGCCATACATCTGCTGAGAGCCCTGAAGACCTTCGTGCCAACCCAGGACCATTTAATATTCTCATTAATGACTTGAAGGATGGAATCGAGACCCAGCTAATCAGATCTCTGTGTGATATGGAGCTGGAAGGGATCTTAGCTACTTTGGAGGACAAGAATAAAATACAATCCAAGCTTGACAAATTGTAGAGATGGACCTAAATCAATAGAGAGAGTGGCAATAAAGATAAATGCAAGCTGCTCTGAACGGGGCCAAGCAAATTACACAGCTTCCAAATGGTGATGAGAGGAGTGAGTTTTGAGGAGGCTGGGAGGAGCTACCTGGATGTAAATGCATAAAGTATTTGTAAAGTGGAGGCTCAGTTCCGTGTATCCCAAACTTCAGTGAGTGTAAGAATAACCCAGAGGGCTTGGCAAAATTCACACTCCCAGGCCACGGGCCCAAGACTGCGATTCAGTTGGTCTGGAAAGGGCAGCTCTTTGAGAAAGCTAAGTACCTAGCCAGTCAGGAAGCAGCCCCTGACCACACTGCTATTTTCCAAATGTTTGCCCTGGAATGCTATCCCGTGGGGTGCTATGCAAGAATGAACTTTTAGGGTCACTTAAGCTCAGGAATGCTCCCTTTCTGAAAAACAAATGAAAATCATAAGGAAAATGAGCATATTCACGACACCAACCTTTTGTGCCATGAAATAAACATCTTAAGTTAATCCCAAATTTGTTGCCCAGGGATCCATTTCTTCATGTAACATCGAGCAGCGTCTTGTGGAACACACTTCGGAAACTGTGATCCCATGTGACCCCCTTCCTCCGCAAATGCTCCGGGACTTCTCAGTCTTCCCACTGACTTGTGTTCAAACCTATCCAGGAGGCTGGACCTTGAAATCATCTTAAATGCTGCTGTCTCCACGACTTCCCTGGATCTGAACTTCCCTGTAACATGTAAAGAAAAGGTGGAAGCAAATTAGCTTGAGCTCCCAGGCTTAGGTATTTCTCTTGCCTGGTAATGGTGAGCTGTGTATCCCGGATTGCTTTTCCTTCTTTGCTCGTTGCTCCTTGCCTCCCCATTGTCTGTTCTCTGCTCTCCCTTAGTAACATAGTAACAGAATCCCCTGTGCTGTTGAATGTGGCCCTGGGCCCCATTACAAAACCTCATTTCTCAGCCTCCTTTGCAGATGAGGTGGAGGTCAGAAGTACATGGAAGTCACTGCGGGATTTCTGGGGGATTATTCTGAAGGGGGCTGACACATTCCGAAGACACCCTTTTTTGCTCTTCCCCGTTTCCTTCTTCTTAGTAGGAGCTCCACAGCTATGTCAGGCCAGCAGGCAAAATGCAGGTGGGAATCATTCACTGCAGAGGGCACAGCAGGAAGATTCTGAGCGTTAAGCCACCAGAGCAACCCTGCACCGCCTGAAAGAAAGATGTGCACGCCTCTTCGGTTGAAGCCATTGTTTCTTCAAGTCTGTGTCATCAGCCATTCAATGTAGTTTCGAGCTCATACAGAGCAGAACCAGCAAAGCCTTTTTGTTATTCTTCCACAAATCTCAGCCATGCTGGGCTCCCCTCCTGACCATGCCCCTACATGTCCTTGCCGTGCTTCCTGCAGGCGTGCGTGCATGTGCGTGCATCCTCTCATCCCCTCTTTGGCGTAAGGCAGTTATGTTGCTTGAGCCCAGCCCAGTTCCTGCGCAGCCATGCCTGGGTCTCTGTCTGCCTCTTAATCTTTTTCCTTTTATTGGAATGAACTACAGAATGGAATGAACTCAGAATGACTTTTTCGAGAGTGTTACATCCCTCTAGAATGAGCTTCCGTTTTGAAGTCCCGGACTTTGGACCATTTTTCTCTAGAGTTCTGCAATCTCCATTCTTGTCGGAAACCAGTGAGTGGCTCCTGAGAAGAAGCGGGTTGAATGGAAACTCCATCTCAAGAACTCCCTCTAAATCACCGATGAGACTTGCTAGAAAGGAAAGAATAATCATGCGATTGCAAAGAAAAGCAAGAAATGAGCATCATCAGAGTCAGAAGGATCCATGTGACTCACTCCAGGGACGGGTCAAAGGGCAGAAGGGTCTCCTCTGCAGCCAAGTCCCCCCTCCCACTTGGTCGCCTCCCAGCTCCAAGGGCCCTTGGAGATTCGGTCTGAAGCACTCCACTCAGTCAGATGCCACTCAGGTCTCTGCCAAAGAGAAACAGACCCACTGGCGTTTCTGCTTCTGGCCCTGTGGTCTCAGAAGCAACACAAAGGTCTTTGACCTTTCCCCCTCCTGTTCTTTGACAGGGAGCTTTTTTTTTTCAAGGAAGGTTTTTCCAAGTTCAAACCCAGTGAAGCTGTTGCATTTTCTGAGAGATTCGAATGGCAGACTCTCCTGGGAGAAGGAACCAGCGTCCACTGAATGCCTCCCGCTGACGGTGCGCACTTGTCACCATTATTTTCAGTTCGACCCCTTATCATCATCTTCGAGCTCCCTGAGCTGGCCGCGCCACCTGCGCTGCAAGACCTCCGTGGTTTCCACCAACGTGCGCAATAACAAACCTGCTCAAAGCGCTGTTTTTCCGATAACACAGGCGGCGTGTATGTGTCTTAAAACGAGCATAAGCCGTGTGCCATGCACTCTCAATCCCCAGTGCCTCCCGGTGACTGAACGAACAAGCGAATGAATGCTGGATCAACATCAGACAAATTTAATATTTATAAACATGTGCAAACTGTGTTACTCCCCTAGGGAAGGAGTTTAAGGTGAAACTCACAGGGTTTCACTTGAGAATAATTGGACTCTTACTGCCTGATACTCTAAACAAAAACGACACTATTCTTTCCTGAATAGCTCCCAGATGATATCCTCTCCTTGTAAAGGAAGCTGTTCCCCTGAAAACTTCCTGAAATAGAAGAGGTGGGTGTCTGTAAAATGTCAAGTCGGTTTTTCGGTGTACTCACTGGGCTGCTGACCGGATGCCTGGTGTTTCATCTTCGGCAGCCTTTGGCCAAACACACCAGCCAGTGCTCGATTCTCCAATTGACTGGATGGCTCAGGGAACAAACCCTCAAATCTGATTACAGGAAAATTCATTACTTGAAGTCCTCCCTTAGGGTTCAGAGCTCATAAAAGAAGCCTCCAGAGGCCCCTGCTTAGGGGAAGAGGCACCCCCCACCACGCCGTGAATCTGCAGATGGGCAATAATTAACCTGAACTAATTATGGCCAAGCCCCAGGTCAGCCTTCCCAGATCAAGACTGCCTCCTGACAAGCGGGTTTTCAGAGGAAGAGGTTTTCACTCAAACACTTAAGGAACATTCAGCAGATTTGAACATAAAAGAGCCTCACTCGAATCGCATCCTCTGCCAGGCAAAGATAGAACTGCTGGGAGGTTCTGAGTTGGGGTCCCAGTCACGCAAATGTGCAGGGCTGCTGCCCCTGGAGCCAGCACCCAAGATTCTTAAGGACTTTGAAACAAAGACAACCACAGATAGCAACACATCAAGAGAACCAGCAAGCTATGAAAGCTACATTTGATTTAACATATTAAAAGATGACATGGAAAGATAAGGGGGGGGAATGAATACTCCAAAAGAAAAAAGAGTACATTTTAAGTAAAGATAGTTTGCCACAGAAACAACAGCCAGTCAACACAACATGGTTTTTGAAATGTCCAACCTCCCTCTAGGAATAAAAAGGAAAGCAAACAACGAGAGAACTTTTTGTCTCGCGAGATGATAGCATCTTTTTTTAATGGTGACACTCGTGTTCATAAGGGTAGTGAATTGGGCCCTGTTATACATTGTTGGTGGGAGTAGATAACACAGCTTTTGGAAGGCAACCAGTGAAAAATAACAAAAGTCTGAAAATATGTGTATCTTTTAACATTGTGACTTAAGAACTTTATCCTCAGGGCAGTGGTCCTCAAGCACAGGCCACATCGCCACCCAGGGGACACTTGGCAACTTGGAGATATTAACTGACAGGGCGCTGGGGGAGGGGTGTGCTACTGGATTGCAGGACAGCCCTCCCTCCAAAGTAAGAATTGTATTGGTCTGAACCATCAATAGTATCACAGTTGAGAAGCCCTGCCTTCGGGGAGGAAGCCAGGCGAGTCGCAGGGCCAGAGATAAGGAGACATTCAGGGCAGCATCGCACAAAGGGCTGCAATGGTCAGAACGGGGCTCATCAATAGGGGACCAGTTAAGTAAGCCGCATTCCACCCTACACCAGAATACCATTGAGCCACTAAAAATCACACAAATCCACGTTTCTTGACAAGGAAATGCATTCATCACGTGGTGCTGAGTGTCTGGTTTCAGAATCACATGCCTAACGGGATAGGATTTTTTGTGTGCCAGTTTGTATAGAAAAAGTCTGAACACTTTGAACCACCATGTCAAATATTTGACAGTGACTTTCTTCAGGTGGAAACATAATAGGTGATGTTAACTGTTGATTTTTAGCTTAGCAGTATTTTCTATTTCCCTTCCAACAGCGGGGCTAGCCAGGTTGTAATGTACTGCTTAAGACTAGTCAGACACTGAGCGTTCTGGCTCTGTCCTTTCCAGCAATACGTAAACAGAAAGCTCTGGTAGCAGGAAGCCTGTATTCCCACCTGCCACCAAGCATCTGGAGCTGCCCCCTCAGGTTAGCCCTCCACCCCCATAAAGTCACCTGACAGCATGATGTCAATAGTTCCTTTTTCTCTCCCTGGAAATCACCCCAAAGTAACAATGTTTATTGGATGGGCTGCCCAAAGCAGTGGGAATAAAGCAGGAGCTGGGACAGGGGAAACAAGAGAGGAAGGTGGGAGGCTAAGACCCCAAATGTGACTCTGAAAACTGAGGGCCACCCCATGATGCACAAAACTGGAGCCGCTGGTTTATGCAGTGGGAAAGGAGGGCTATGGGCCTGCATGAGGACATTTTCTGGACATTGGTTTTAAGAAGCAAGGGGCGGTGGGGCTAAATGAGAGATCACCCAGATTAGCCATATTTGCAGGAAGCAGTCTTCCTCTGAAGAAACTGAGGAGCATGAATTTGCATGGCAAAAACAAGTACCTCCCCTGCAAAACATCAAATAAAAACCAGCTTCTTGCTGGCTAAATGAACCACGCACAATACCTTGTGTCATTTTTGTAAAACAAACAAACAAACAAACATTGTGCTGGGGAGGTAGTGGTGGAGCTTGCAGACATGCCTCCTGCTGCTACAGAGCTCACAATCGGGTGGGGGGCCAGGAAACAGTCATATGTTGCCGCAATTTGCAGATGGGATATGGTGGGTAAGAGCTTGGACTCAGGAGGTGGGTGAGCCCAGGATCTAGCCCCTACCCCCCGGGAGGCTCTTTGCCAGCCTGCCAAATGCAGAAGGGCTGTTTCGGGGTTTACCAAAGGCGATGCGTGCCAGCACTTAGCCTAGTGCCCGGCAAAAAGCAGGTGCTCCTTAGGTGTTTGCTGTTGTTGTTATTAATACAGATGACATTATCCACAGCAGCAGAATAGTAACAGTAGGAGGAAGGGAAAACAAAAGTTGTAAGGACTCACAGTGGGGTGGGGGTGGGAGGGTCTCATCCAGAGGCGGATCATGAAAACTTCCCTGGGGAAGAGCTAGAGGAAACACCAAAGCACATAAGCCTCCAGGGATTTACAAAAACCTCGGGGGTGATTTGGATTATGCCAGAGCACAGCACTGGTGTGATAGCCGAGCTTAGCTGGATCTCTGGGGCCAGGAGACCCCTGCTGCCACCTGAGTCCATTCTGGCGCAGAGGGCCCCTCCCCCACCCCGTTCTGCCTCTGCTGACAGCAGGTGTGAGCAGCCTGGCAGGAGCTAATGAAATGTTTACTGAAAAGATTAGCTTGTCAGTGGGGCCTGGACAGATGGCTATTGATCCTCTGCTGTCTGTCATCCCTGTTCCATCTGAGACTAGGTGTGGGAGCAAGTTCCCTCTGACCCAGCACTCGGGGTGGGGGCTCAGGCTGCAGGCACAGGGGCACACAGGAAGAGATGTCTGCAATGTGAGAAGGTCTCTCAGGTCTGCGGTGTGGTCAGCGTGGTCCCTGAGTCCCTAGATCCCCCGCCTCTGCTCTCGTGGATTCTTCAGCTGTGGAATCATGGACAGAGCAAAAGAAATATCAGACTGAAGTTCAAGTCCTGCCTTTATGATCTTGTGGCCTGGGACTATGGCAGACTCAATTTTTCTCATCTGTAAAATGGGGACAATAACACCTACTTCGTGGAAGTGTTTAAAGACAAATGAGAGAGTGGATGCCAAAGTTCTAAGAACCAATATTGTTGAAGGACTACTTGTTTGATTATTTTTAAATGAGAAAATTGAGGCCAAGATGAGACCTCTTATCCTAGTCCATGAAGTTTTCTGAGGTATGATATAGTGCAAGTTGGGGGTCTTGAGAAATGTGGCTTGTAGGATGGTCTAAAAAGTGTGACCTTTAGCACGTGGGCAATGTTGAGCCACTGAAGGGTGTGACTTGATAAAATACGAGTTTAGCAAGATCACTCTGGCTGTAGGGAAGTAAGACTGCAATTTGTCACAGCTAATGTAATGGCAGTGGGAAGACAGAGGCTCCTTGGAGATTGGAAGTGTAGGGCTGAACGATTAATTGATTGATTGATTGGACATGAGAGATGGGGGGAGGGATGACTCCTGTGACCATGGCAATACCTTCAACGAGATGGAAAGTCCTAGGGGAGATGCAGACAAGGGGAGGATAATGAGCTCATTTTGATCGCGGTGACTGTGAGACGCCTATAAAACTCCCAAGTGAGGTGTCAGCCTGGGGGCTGGGTGGGAACCTGATGCTCAGGGATCCGATCTGGACTCAATATAGAGTCGGGAGCCATCTTCTGCATCTTCATCTTCATCATCATCATCATCTTCATCATCACCATCATCTAGTTGGTAATGGAAGCCACCAGAGTGGCTGGGGCTGCCCATGGAGGAGGCATGAGTACAAGAGAAGGGGCCTGAGGGAACAGGGAGAAAGGAAAGGTTTCTTGGAGACCAGAGGAGAGGTAGTGCTGGGAAGGAAAGAGAGAGTGATCGATAGAAAATTCTGGACTTCTAGCCAAGATGGAGGCATAGGTAGACACACCATGCCTCCTCATACAACCAAAAGATGGACAAAAACAAATTTAAAAATAAAAAACAACCAGAACTGACAGAAAAATGAACTGTATGGAAGTCCGACAACCAAGGAGTTAAAGAAGACACATTCATCCAGACTGGTAGGATGGGTGGAGATGGCAGCAGGGCAGAGAGGACTCATGGTGCAGCAGATGGAGGATCACAGCAGGCAAGGCAGCGGCTGGCGAAGCCATGGAGCAGCGGACTGGGCGGTCCCACATTCAGGTGCAGATAAACCTGGGAGGAACAACTGGGGAGTGAGACAGACTGTGAAACCCAGGGCTCCAGCGCGGCAAAATAAAGCCTCAAACCTCTGACTGAAAACACCAGTGGGGGTTGAGCTAGCAGCGGGAGAAACTCCCAGCCTCACAGGAGAGTTTGTTGGAGAGATCCACAGGGTCCTAGAACATACACAAGCCCATCCACCTGGGAATCAGCACCAGAAGGGCCCAATTTGTTTGTGGGAAGCAGGGGAAGTGACTGAAAACCACCAGAGAATGGAGCAAGTGCCATTGTTCCCTCTCAGACCCCTCCCTGACATACAGTGTCACATCACAGTGACATGGGTTGCCCCACCCTGGTAAACACCTAAGGCTCCACCCCTCACTATGTAACAGGTGCACCAAGAGAGAAAATATGGCCCAAATAAAAGAACAGACCAAAACTCCAGAAAAAAATACAACTAAGCAACAAAGAGATAGCCAACCTATCAGATGCACAGTTCAAAACACTGGTGATTGGGATGCTCACAGAATTGGTTGAATATGGTTGCAAAATAGAGGACAAAGTGAAGGCTATGAAAAGTGAAATAAAGGAAAAGGTACAAGGAATCAACAGTGACAGGAGGGAAACCAGGACTCAAATCAATGGTTTGGAGCAGAAGGAAGAAATAAACATTCCACCAGAACAGAATGAAGAAACAAGAATTTACAAAAAAAATAAGGAGGCTTAGGAACCTCCAGGACAACTTTAAACGTTCCAGCATCCAAATTATAGGGGTACCAGAAGGAGAAGAGGAAGAGCAAGACATTGAAAACTCATTTGAAAAAATAATGAAGGAGAACTTCCCCAGTCTGTCAAAGGAAATAGACTTCCAGGAAGTCCAGGAAGCTCAGAGAGTCCCAAACAAGTTGGGCCCAAGGAAGCACACACCAAGGCACATCATAATTACATTATCCAAGGTTAAAGATAAGGAGAGAATCTTAAAAGCAGAAAGAGAAAAGGAGAGAGTTACCTACAAAGGAGATCCCATAAGACTGTCAGCTGATTTCTCAAAAGAAACGTTGCAGGCAAGAAGGGTCTGGAAAGAGGTATTCCAGGTCATGAAAGGCAAGGACCTACATCCAAGATTGCTCTACCCAGCAAAGGTATCATTTAGAATGGAAGGGCAGATAAAGTGCTTCTCAGATAAGGTCAAGTTAAAAGAGTTCAT